>PVJL010007365.1:0-79046 GCA_004026885.1 Lyroderma lyra | reverse complement strand
AGGGGAGAAAGGGGAGGGGGTGGGAGAGGAGGGGGGAAGCTAAATATAAGGTGATGGAAAGAGAAGTCACATTAGGTGGTGAACTTATTATACAACAAGTTGACAATGCACTGTAGAACTGTAAGCCTGAAACCTATG
The DNA here is from genome assembly GCA_004026885.1 of Lyroderma lyra. Lineage (NCBI taxonomy): Eukaryota > Metazoa > Chordata > Mammalia > Chiroptera > Megadermatidae > Lyroderma > Lyroderma lyra. The sequence goes on along the minus strand of PVJL010007365.1, from coordinate 78,908 downwards.
TAATCCTTGCTAACAGATGTCACCCCAATAAGTCTAACAATAAAAATGAATTAAAAAAAATTGTAATACTCAATATATACTGATAACAAAAGATACTGTAGTTTTGATCTTGGGATTTTGTGCAGTTTCCAGACTACATGGATTGGGAAGTGCTGTCATTGGGGAGCTCTAAGAGTACTGAGGGGGAGAACTAATTCAGCCCTGGAGAAGAGGGGTTGGGGGCTACAGAAAGAGCAGGGAAGTCCTCTTTGGGACAACAGTGCTTGAGCTGACCCTTAAAGAAGTTTAAGAGCTCTCTAAACATGTTCATCAGTTTATGTAAAGCCTGAAGGTGGGCAAAAAAGGTAAGGTTCAGAAAACTGCCAGTTTGTCATTAAAAGCTAGACACGTGACTACTGTGGGGGTGTACATGTTTATGTGGTGAATGTGAAGGAGAAGATAGGAAAGAGGAATGATAGCTTACAGTACTAAGGAATTTGGTCTTGGTTTCATAGATGATGAGGAGCTATATAAGGGAAGAAGAGGGCATGATCCGTTTTGACTATTAGAAATACACTTTTGTTACTACAAGAATAGATTTTGAGAGACCAAACAGAGACAAACAGAGAAGTTAGGAGGTGATTGCCGGAACTCCCAGTATGAGCATGGCATATGTGTAGTCAGTGAGGAGATCAGTTGGCTGTAGTAATGGGAACTGGAGGAGGAATAGGAAAGCCCAGGCCAGTCAAGTTCAGTATCAGACTCTCAAATAGAACTAGGAGGAAGCAGAACCTTTTCTGATTCTCTGATTTGTGTATAATTACAAACAGAGGTCAGTTTTACATGTATGCAAATGTTAAGCCAAGTACAATCTCCCCCAAATCCCCTCTGAAATGCAGATGGGGTTCTGAATTTCTATGTAATCCTTGGCATTGAACGTGAATATTAGTAAAACATCATTTTGTGACCAGGAAGCTTCTGGAGGCAAGAGAACCAGTTTCTACATTTGATCAGGCTTAAGAGGAGGAATTTGATATTTTTCAGTCAGATGGATGATGAGATTATATTTAGAAAGACAATCAGTACCCCTTGGTGGTCAGTGCAATTTTGTCAGTAGCAGAATTACACCCCTCTTACCACTTCTATTCACTGAACACATTATTCAAATCCCAAAGTACGAAAAGTGGAACTATGGTACTTTAATCCCTAAGTATTTTCTGAATATCTGTTATGTCTTGAGAAACAGCCAGGTCTAGAGGGAAAAAGGACAGTTATTAGGAGAATTAAATAAAATTGTATGAGGCATGTAAGGTGCCTACCCCGGTACCTGACATTAAGGCAGCTCAACTAATAATGGTCCCTCCTGTATGCCCCTAGGATATAAAGATCAAATGTTGAGTAAGGAACAGCTTGTGCCTGCTGGGATTTATAGCCTCATTTGAAAGATGAGATGTAATGAATAAAAATAATCTTTCTAATGCTTCACAGTTTACAACTCACTTTCACATCCACTATTTCATGTCACTTTCCAATATCAATTAAATAACCAAGTCACAGCATATTATTAGCCCCATTAAATAGGTGAGGAAATTGACACCCAAGTAGGTTAGATGACTGAACAAGACCAGATTGTTATCAAGTGGCCGGACAGGTCTACCTGGCTCGAGCATTTACACTGTGGCAGGTACACAGTACTGTATAAACTAAAATCTAGCCTGTCAGTGGTAGGGTTGATAGTCTATAGTTTTATAGTATAATGGAAATAAAGTGCTAAGGAAACCTTGAAGAGAAAGGGTTCATTCTGCCTGGAATTTTGCAGTCTCGTATAGTTTCTTGCTAGTGTTCAGGATTCACTTCTGAGGATGATCATTCTCTACCTGGCCTTCTATTCCTGTCTCCTTTAGGGTAGTATTCCAGTAATGCCCTAGCAACTGATCTAATCTGCTGAGGTTTTTACCCCATTCTCATAGTTTGATACCTGCTTAATGTAGCCATCTGGGGCAGGTAGCCAGTCTTATGCCTCAGCCTCTGGAAGTCACTTAATATTAAGAACCAATGACCACTGCCTAGGTCTGGCTGCCCTCAGCCTAATTTGTGATTTAAATCCTTGGATTCCCCTACGGGAAGCCACAGCTCCTGTCTTCTGTTTTTCCTTATCTTTAGTTCAATCCTCTTCTTGGCCTCCTTAGAAATCCCACTGAACAGAATAGACAAGACCAAATCTATTATGACACTGACTCAGGGCCCTCAGTGATCTGGGGCTTCTGACTGGCTTATCTTACATGTGAGAATATAGAGAAAAAGAAGAGAATGCAACTAAGAAGATTGCTATTCCGAGGAAGGGAGGAGAGAGATATTTAATACCTGCTCCCAAGAAGAGAAGACACGCTTAAATGAGGTCAGTAGACAACACTAGACACAACCTGAAAAGCGTATCTTGAGTGCTGCTTTAAATGCATGATCTCGTTTAACCTATGCAATGTGCATAGGTATTATAATATTATTACTATTTTCATTTTATGGAGGAGGTAATTGAGACTCAGAGAGATATTTATGACTTGCTCAAGTCCCCAGAGACAGAAAGTGGCAGAGCTATGGTTGAGGATCCATTTCTCTGACTGAATGCACTATTCTTTTCTCTTAATATCAAAGTTGCAGAAGTTGAACAAGTTCTAGATTATGTAGCTCAGATGCTTAAGTGTGTTGGATCCCAGGCTGGGGGTAGGCTGGAGAGCAGTGTGGGATGAAGCATTTGGGGGAAGTTTTCTGAAGAACCTGGGAGTTTAAAGATGAGTTTGGAGAAGCAAGGCAATGGGAGGAGGACATTCGTGGGAACACAGTGTGCAAGGCTGTGGAGGTGAGAATGTGTGGGGCACAGTGGAGGTGTTGTGCATCGTGGTCTCACAGGAGCAGAACGTGCATTCTGGGGAGGAGGACAGCTTGGTTTGTCTGTCAGCCTAAATATACCTCTTGCTTCCCTCCCTTCAATAACTGTGGAGACCAGCCCTCTGTGAATGTGAGAAGACCCACGGAAAGCAGGAATTTGGCTCCCCTGCAGACCATGCTGACAAGAGGTTTTTTTCAAACCATATTTAAAACTTTGTGTTGAAAAACATCTCTAAATCCTCTAACAGAAGACAGATGTCTGCCTGAACAAATATCAGCTCTCACATAATTTGTTTTTACTTCCCCAGCATTTGCCTATTGAATCTGACAACCTCCTATAATTATGCATCATCCAGAGTGAATTGTGGAGTGCATGTCCCCGGTACACGGCTCACGCTGCTCTTGGTTCATGATGTGGATGGAGGGTGCCTCTGTGCAGGGTACCAGCTTCTGCCTGGCTCCTTGATACCACTCCCCGTCCCCAGCCTCAGTCCCTTCACCTGAAAAATATGATCCCTGTCTTTGGGGTGAGTGCCTTCGTCATTGGATACAGCAAGGCCATGGTTGGTCAGAGGCTTAAAGGAGCCCCAATTCAAATAACTCAGTATATTTAGCAGTGCAGTGTGAGCCTTGAAATTTAGACAGAATTGGTTTTGAATTTTCCACCTCCAACCTGAAAATTGTTTAACCTCTCTGAGCTTCAGTCTCCCCATCTTTAAAATGGTAGTTGAAAAGAGGCTACTATATAGCCAGTGTTAAATAATTGACAGATATTATTATTATTGTCATTTTTCTTCTTGTCTAGATTTTACATATGAGTTGATAGCTAATCTTTATTGGGGATTAGGGCATTTTGCTAGTCATTGATAATTGTGTTATGCCATTTAATCTTGCTACATGTGAGATTGGTACTATTACCATCCACACTGAGAGATAAGGAAAGTGAGATTTAAAGGTGTTCTGTAACTGCCTGAAGAAGGTCATAGAGCTAGAAGAGGCAGAGTCAAGGTTAGAACCCAGCACTCTGACCCAGAACCTGCACTTATAGGGTCTTTGTTGTCTTTATCATAGCTCATAACTCATAACTCACAACTATTTCCTCAGTCCTCTTTCTAAGATGGAGGTATCACCTGTACCCCAAGTCCGGCTGCTGTTTCTCTGTGCCTCAGACTTAGAGCTTCCCTTGATGGCTTGTCTGGTACTGCCGTGCTGCTGCCATTCCTTCCCATATCTGCAGACCTGATGACCTCTCTTTGCCGGTATTGATCTCTGAATATTACTCCTTCTGTTCTCTGCTTGCTGGGCAATGATGTGGTCCTTTTTCCAGCAAACTTTCATCAACTGTATGTTCCAGGCCCAGTGTGAGGCACTGGCAATACCAGAACAGGACTACTGTTTTAAAGGAAGTTGGTTCCGTCGGGGAGACAAACAAAAATAGAGACATGCCACGGGCATTCCTACCCGTTCCTTTCTTTAACTTCCGTGTATAATTCATCACCATGACCTGTTGATTTTGCCTCTTAAATACCTCTTGAATATGTATGTTCTTCACTGTCTCCATTGCCAAATTACTGTTATTTGTCATTGAGCTACTGCCCTGGCCTCGTCAGTGATACTCTTGTATCCCAGTTGTGTCTACCTCCAAACTTAATGTTCTCAAACACTGCAGCAACATTGATCTTTGAAAAACGTAAACCTGCTTAAAATACTTTAATGGTTTCCTGTTCCTCTTAGCACTGTGGAAAGAAAAATAAAAACCCACATATTTGAGTAAAATACATAAGGGATTTGTAAAGATCCTTCTATTATAGCTCTAACATCCAAAATTTTACTTCATCGGGATGGAATTCTGCAGCTCTGATATCATCGTTTACTAATAACTTACCCTCTAATTACTGACTGTTCTCCAGTCTACCCCAAGGAGATGGATCTTTTCTTTACTGACAGAACCAATTCAAGAAGAATGCTTTCATTCATTTATTCATTCCATAAGCATTCACTGAGCATCCATTCTGTTTAAGGTCCTGAACTGAGTGCTGGAGATACGGACTTAGCTCAGTCAACAATAGTAACTTTCGGTTACTGGTGACCAATAGACAGAAAACAGGTCTGGTCCCTGTCCTAATAAATACTAGATGGAGACCTAGTTGCTGCTCTTGAAAAGCTTGTAGTCTGAAGGAAAGATATTGTTCATTTATTTACTCAACATTTACCGAGTACCTGCTGTGTCCCAGACCCTGGGGATACAATGCAGAATGAAACCGATACAGAATTGTCATGATCACCATATGGAGTGGTAAATACAAGATCAAAATTCTGTGCAAGAATCTGTAGGAACCCAGAGAAGGGAGACTACAATTCTACATGCAGGATCAGGTTGGACTTTTCGTTGGAAATGACTGATAGAATTGGTCCTTAAAAATATGTATGGTACTTTGTTACTGCTAGGTACCATTAATGAGAACCAAATTTAAGCAAAATATTATGCTTAACATTTCTTCCAGGCTTTGCTCTTTACAGGGAATACTGGTATTACTTCTAATATTTGTCACACTGCATTATATGGATGAGGAAACTAAGGTTCAGGGGTCTAAAGTGACTTTCTCAAAGTCACAAAGCTGGTGAGTGACAGGATCAGGAGTTCAGCCCAAATATGTCTGGCTTCAAAGCTTTTCTCTCCCTACTCCACCCTCCTAAATGTACTGACTCTTTCTAGACTCTTTCATTTGGCCTCAGCCATATCAGAATTTCATTTATCATTCCTGCGTGTCAGAGCCTTCTAGCGTTCATGTTCAGTTCGAGGCTCTCCATGTAAAGCCCAGTGCAAGTATGTTCTAGGCCCAGAGTTCTGGAAAGGAGATTATCATTTCAGGAAAATTGGTTTTCAGTTGACATTCATTCTTACCTTGTTTCCTGAGCTCCCTCCATCTTAGTGATAACTGAATTTCCCTGGCAAATTTTAAGGCTCTCTTTCCAAGCAGCAGGTGCTATTTTTCCCTTAACTCTCAGTACGAGGTCAGACCCTGCCATTTGATTTCCCCTTCAGGTAGACAGTGAAATCAATGGACTGGTCTTAAAAGACCTCTGTAAAAGAGCAGAGCCAGGCAGGAAACATGGCACTCCACTGAGCACAGGGCATCATCATGCTTGGCACTGTAGGGAGACTGACCACATGGGAGCCAGGATTACTATTTCAATCTGAGTGATTCGTTATTTTCTGTTATTACGAGCCTCAGTTTTCTCATCTGTAAAATGAGCATGCTACTATCAGTCCTGTCAACTCCATTGATTGTGAAGGATCATCTGTCATATAGCTATAAAAATTCTTTAATGACTGAAAAATTGTTACGCACACCACATATTGTTCCCTCGTCGTCATGATTATGATCCGATTGTTTAAAAGAGTACATAGAAGTAGTTAGATGGTAATGAAACCATCTTGGTTTGGTTAACCAAAACCAGACAAAGCTAGCCAGGTCTTCATCTGTGTTCACACAATGAAGTACATACTCCATCATAAAACACTTTAAAGACATTGTGTGTGTGTGTGTGTGTGTGTGTGTGTGTGTGTTTCTATACTAAGTTATGCATCAAATTCAGTGGTTAAGTCAGAATCAGATTTCAGGGGTTTGGATATTCTAACACACTCTCTCTCTCTCTCTCTCTGCTGTACCATGTAGTCTTCACAAGATAGAGTCTACATAGCACCTGGAAGCCAGATTGTTTGGATGAGAGTGACGCTTGAAAGACAGGCTAGCATTTCATCAAGAAGTTGTCACTTGTTACTCTTTCTTGCCCAATCAGCCATTTCTTTTGTCATTTAATTTAATGTGGAAGCACTTCATGTCACCGATGTGTTCCCAATTTTCTCATATGCATTATAAGACTGTACGTGTGCATGTGTGTGTGTGTGTGTGTGTGTGTGTATTGTATGTGATATGTGTATAAAAGTGAAAGAGAAATTGTGTATGAAAGTGAGAGAGAGAGAGGGAGAGAGAGAGAGAGAGAGACACCTAGATGGTTCAGACTCTCTTCAATAGTACCCAGGAGTTAACAGGCCCCCAAAATAGACCTACATTATTAGCTGATTTTGTATAGGAGTTTAAAGTAGTCATCGTTGTAACAATTTATTAATTTATCTTGAGAAATGACCCTCATTAGAAACAGATTACACCAAGTCCACATGTTCTATCAGCTGTGCATATCTTCTATCGTGAAACCACATAGGAAACTACATAAAATCATTATTTCAAGTTTGCTTTGGTGATTGTATATGCAAGAGGAATACATATACTATTTTATTACTTGAGGGATTGTCCCTTCACAAGATAGGTATACTAATGGGACTTGAGTACTCGACATGTGCCTTTCCTTTTTGTGGAGTGTGGTGTGCATGTTGGTGCCTGTGACTAAGTATGCAGCTTCGTGTGTGTCTGGAAGTATGTGTGTGTGTCTTTGTGTGTGTGTGTGTGTGTGTGTGTGTGTGTGTGTGTTTAAATATATTCCTATGTATAGTCTTACAGTTTTATTTGTGGAGATTTCCACTTATTTTGGAGATTGCCAAAACTTGAGACTCATTCTAATGCTCTGTACATAGTTGGTGCTCTACAAATGCCTGCTCACTAATAATTAATCAACAAGATGCATAGTATCTCAGTGTGGAAAATATGGACCTTTCATTCCCCTCATCATCATCAAATATTTATGGAATGAATAACTACTATGTGTATAAAAAGTTTGGAAAACCAAGTCCACACTCTTGTTTTCCCCTTAATAATGTGAGTACTTTGCTGTCCTAGTGTGATTGTGTACATAATTTTACAGGCTGGAAGAACATTTTGGTCAAGGAAAGTTCATGAGTCTTGTCCAAGTGATTTAGATCAGGAATAAAACTATGCATAACATCCATGACTTGTCATTCATCACCATACCACCTACTCAGGTAGCATCTCATCTTTCTTACAGGCTGGTCAGAGCCCTTTCCATGTAATCACTTATTTGGTATCTTAACAGATTCATGAATAAAGGTCTTTGACCCTGATTTGGAACTCAGGACAGAGTAGAGTAGACTTTTCAGGGCAACTTACATGATTCTCTGTAGGTAGACCTTGTCCTGTTAATACATATCTTATATTCTCATTGTATATAGCAAGTCAATCAAGTAAGGTTGTCCTCTACTGGTCTTGATGATTTCAACATTTAATATTTTTATGCCCTGATGTCTCAGTTCTTTCATTTTCACCCTTCTCAGAAATTCTAATTCATTGTTATTCCTTAGACCTTATCAATCACTACCACATTTTATTGAGTCTAAGATGCCATTACATTTCTGTTTTCAGAGGTGATAAAATATGAAAAATGCTTATATCATCTCTTGTCTTTTCAGTTCATTCCCTTCATATGACCACTTTTACAATTATGTGGCCCCCATTAGAAGCTCAAGCCATTGACCCTAGTATCTTTTCAATGTTCTCACCCTTCTTGTATTCTTATTTCCTCTCTTATCAGTTTAGAGTTCATAGTTTATGTTTATAATCATTCCTTTCCATACACTTTTGACTACATTACCCACTTGCCACATCTTCCTAGAAAAATCCTAATTCTGGTTAAATCCAACTATATTAGGTTAAACATTTTCAGTTGTACCGAAGCAGTTGCATGTATCCAGAGAAAAACTCAAAACCAATCTTGAAGGCCTCCAAACTTCAAGATATGGTCAATGCCTTATTCACAATCTGAATCCCCAAGGTTTAATGTGGTTCCTAGAAGATAGTTGATAGCCAACATAACAATGAATGAACGAAGTATCTCTTTTTTTTTTTTTTTTTTTTTTTTTGGTCTGGATTTGAAAATTTGGAACTATTTCTTACTCACCCCACATGTTTTTTTCATCCTCTATCCTAGTAGTTGGAACATGGGGAAGAAATATATTTTAGTGACTGAGATATGTTCTCTAGAATTTGACATCTTGAGTTCGGGTCCTAGCTCTGCTACTTACTAGCTTATGTGATTTGGGCAAGTTACTTGAATCTGTGCTTCAGTTTCCTCATATCTAAGGTAAAGATAATAAAGGTTGCTATGAAGATTAAATACACTAATTCTTATATAGCACTTAACTACCCAAAGGATGTCAATAAACATTTGTTGTTATTTTTATAATGTAAAGAAACAATAGTTTTGGAATTTGCTCACTCAGAAAACTGTTATGAGCTTTAACTATATATTAAGGAGTGTACTATGAAGTGAGAATACAAAGATGTAGACAACGTATCCTATGCCCTTAACGAGCTCACACTCTATTGACAGGGCAATGTGTTAGAGTCCCCTGATAAGCAGACGTCAAATAGGTAGAAAATATAAGAATTTTATTAGGGGAAATTCCTGTGAGAGAAAATGGGGAAAGAGCCAGTGAGAATTTGGAGGCCTTTAAGATTGCAATGTAAGTCTGACCTCAAGCAATAGAGGGAAGGAAGGTTAGGAGAAAAGTTCGCCAAGTCCTTGAGCCAGAGTTACCTGCCAGAGGAGTCTCGGGTCTCTCAAAGCATGAGTTTGCCTTAATATTTTGCTATGCTTAGTCATTGGTTCTTTGTCTAGGAGCAACCTGAGAGAAACATGGTTTTGGAGCAAATTCAGCAATAGGTTTGAGTGCAGCTTCTAAAGTCCTGGTTAGTTTTGCTTCCCTGTAGTTAGAGGTTTGCAAAGTACATTCTCATGACCAACATAGGAAAATGCATGAATAATATGTATGAAGTCAGACGATTAATTTCACAAACTCATCCTAGAAAAAGTGCTACATACCTTATTGATGAATATCACTGTACTCACCTTCCAAGGAAGCTATGCCCTGATGCCAACACCTAGTCCACCCTTGAAAGCAATTTTGGAATTCTTGTTCTAGAATGACCATCAGAATTCTCATTGTACTGGTCTAAGTAAACTAATAAATTGAATAAATTAACTTGAATATATTGAGTGCTATATATTGACAAGGCTATGACACCTTACTGAGTTGTTCGTATAGCGCTGCCAACATAAGCGCACAGTGGCATGTTCACGAAGTTAGCTGTCCGATTTGGGGCACAACAACAACTGCGATGGCCATTCCAGAAAAAGAGTTCCAAAACTGCTTTCTAGGGTGAGTTCACGAAGTTAATTGTCCAACCTCATATATTATATCATGGTATATATTGTAGCTTGGGCTGTGAGCACAGAGGGAAAGATGACTTTCTCCCTGGAAGATACACAGAGGTACTGGAGAAGAGATATTTTAAGCTCACAGAGCAGTCACAACACAACTCTTGATCGTACTTACTGAAGTGGTCTATAAGGAAGGGACAAGTCACCCAAGGAAATTTGATGGTCAATGGAATGAGTATTAATTACATTGTAGCTCCTGCACCTCTAATAGTTAGAAAAATATGTAAGTTCTCCTCTCATATCACTTATTTCCAGAGTCTATTTCTAGACATATTCTTGCAGGAAAAAAAAAATGTCTTTTTAAAATGTTCATCTGTTTCCACTCTAAACTCATTTAGAACTGGAGTGTTTTGGTTGGATCCCAAATCACTTGAAATACAGGCTGTGCTCAAGCCTTGTACGGGAGTATGCTGATGACTGTAGGTGGTGTGTAACCGCCACAAATGGAAACAGTATTAAACCCCGCTACCTGGTTTGTTCCCATAGGCACCGAAACAGTACCTCCAAATGATGACTTGGTTTTTGCTCTCCAGAGAACAGTTGAAGGGGTCCTTGTGCTTCACAAAAATAGAGAAGCAATCACTTGAGAAGAATTAACTACAGAATATGTATGGTAGAGAGTTACAATATGGTCTCCAATGAAATAGTTCCCTGGGTTTATGCCCCTTTGCAATGTGATATTGATTCTCTCCCCATCAAGGGGTAGATTTTATTTCCCCACCCTTTGAGTCTAGACTGGCCTTATGATTTGCTTTGACCACCAGAATGTGACAGAAGAGACACTGATTTCTGAAGCTAGGCATTAAGAGTCCTTGTCACTTTGCTTTGGTACTATTAGGATGCTTCTGTCATTATGTGAAGAAGTCATTTAACCTGCTAGACAATAAAAGGCCATGTGAAGGACTGAGACACCCCAGATGACAATCACTCCGATTGCCAGACATGTGAGGGAAACCATCCTAGGTCATCTAGCCCTAGTAGACCATCAGATGACTACAACAACATAAGGAATACCTTGTGAGACTAGCAGAACTGCTCAGCTGAGTCCAGCCCAAATTGCTTATGGATGCAATTGTGAGCAAATGTATGATTGCTGCTTTAATGCACTGAGCTTTGGAAGGATTTATTATGTAGCAATCAATAATTTCCATAATATTGAATTAACTAGTTAAAGTTTAATATTGTTATATATCCAAAGATAATTATTAAATGTTCCCAAAACATTGACAATTTGGAGGCAGGATGGTTTAGTTGAAAGGGTTTTGTCTTTGGAAATTTGGGTTCTAGTAATCTGACTATCTCACCTAAACACTTTGAGCTTTGGTTTTCTCATCTGCAAAACAGGAAAAACAATTCTAAGTTTATAGGCCTAGTGTGAGGACTGAATGACCCCTAAATAGTGAGGCACATGGTGACTAGCACATAGAATCACTCAGTAAGTGTGAATTTAAACCTCCTTCTCCTTTAGCCTTACCCATAGTGGGTGCTTCATGAATAAATTTAATTTAATCCTGTTCTCTGATTTATTTCACTTCTGAAGATTTCTATCTTGTCTGTTATTTTTGTATCACTAGAAAAATATATTAAATTAAACTTACTAGCAATGATTTACATTTTTTTAACTCAACAAACAAGGATTTGGGAGGAGATAGGTAGATATGCATTTTCCTGAATTTATTAGATGAATATTGAGGGGTGAAGAAGAAGAAGAAAAGGCACTAATAAACAAAATTTTTAAAGTATGTGACCAGAGGAATGCTGACTGGGTGCAAGATTTTCTTTTGCGGTAATAGAATGTTATAGAACTAAATAGAGGTGGTTGTTGCAAAACATTGTGGATATACTGAATTATTCACTTTAAAATGTTTAATTTTGTTATGTGAATCTCACTGCAATGAACAAAAGGTATGTGGCTCATGACAGGGATGATCTGGGTTGGAACTGATGAAGCTGTGAAAAGTGAAATATAAAAATACAGTGCCCAGTAGGGCATAGGAAAGGACTACTGTAGTCAGTTTAGCAAGGAATAATTCAGTTGTCGCATGGATCCTGGGGGTCATGGGGAAGGACACAGCCAGCTATTTGTCTGGCTAGGCAATCTGTGAAATAGAGGAGAGGGTATATCCTCTGCTATAACTAGACTGAGTTTCTTTCTCTTTACAAATGTGACACTGACCAGTACCTCAGTACTTTCTCGTATCCAGTTTACTAGTTTAGAATGCTCCCTGGTTTTCCTGAGGCAAAAACTTGTACACTAATACTGCTTTTTAATTTGAGAGGAAGGCAACCTCAGAATGAAGAGTGAGAGAAAAGGGTAATTAATTCAGAGAAGGAGGTAGAGTAAATGCACGTAGGCATGTTTCTGACTGGCCACAGCTTTGCAGCAAACGTACTTGGTTTCTCGGGCTCTTTCCTCTTCCATTAGTGAAAATGTGCCCTATTGAGCACCTGTTTCCCTATACTTCAGGTTGTATGACCTAGCACCCAGGGCTGCTGGGAAAACTCGTTCCAAGACAGCAGCAGCAAATGTATCAGCAGAGTGAATCACAGGGTACAGAGTGAGTCACCCAGGAGGTGGGTGGTGTGCAAGCCAACAACACTCCATGCTGCACCTGTAGCCTGCAACCTCATGGGCGTGGGTAGGTGGGCCAGTGTGAGTGTGTGGGTACCAAGCAGGTCCCATGTGCCTTGAACGTCAGCAACAACAAGGAAATCCTGGCTGAAGGAGGCAAGAGTTGCATAATGCAGTATATGAGCCCAGGCTTCATTGGGTTATTCCTGCAACAGAAATATCTAGAGCTGCAACCATGGTGGGCCTAGCCGGATAAATAAGCACAGTGCCAAGGAAACGTGGCCCCCATTATGAAGATGATCAGGGAGCTCAATAAGCTTCACTCCAATGAAAATAAATTCCTTACCGAGTTGTTTCTGCAGTGCTGCAAATGTAAGGGCACAGGGGCAAGTTTGCAAACTTAATTGTCAGATTTTGGGTACGACGATAGCTCTGATGGCCATTCCAGATAAAGAGTTCCAAAATTGCTTTGAAGGGTGGGCTAGGCACTGGCGTCAGTACACAGCTTCCCAAAGGGAGTACTTCAAAGGTGACCGTAATGATATTCAGCAGTGAGATATATAGCACTTGTTCTAGGATCAGTTTGCAAAATTAATTTTCTGACCTCGTATATGCACCCTTATGCAGCATTATTTTACAATATACAAGATGTGGAAGAGACCGAAGCATTCATTGATAAGCAAATGGGTAAAGAAGTGGTACATAAATGCAATGGAATATTACTCAGCCATAAAAATAATGAAATCTTGCCCTTTGTGACAAACATGGAGGGCTCCAGAGAGTATTATGCTAAGTGACATAAGTCAGAGAGACAAATACCTTACGATTTCACTTTTATAAGGGCTGTCTGGAGAGTCTGCAGTCATGTATTATGAAAAATAGAGGCTTTTATGGCTGAATTTTTTCCAGATAGCCCTCGTATTTGGAATCAAAAAAAAAAAAAAAAAACTAATGAAAAACAAAACAGAAACCAACTCATACTGATAGAGAACAAACTGATAGTTGCCAGATGAGAAGGGTGTTGGAGGGATTGGTGAAAAAGGTGAAAGGAGTAAGAAGTACAATTGCCAGTTATAAAAATAGTCATGGGGATGTAAATTACAACATAGAAGATATGATCAGTAACACCATAATAACTTTCTACAGTAACATGATTATTAGACTTATCACAGTGATCATTTCATTAGGTATATAAACCTAATCACTATATTGTACAGCTGAATCTCATATATTGTATATCAAGAGTAATTGGGAAATAAATTAACTTAAAAATAATAAACAAAATAAACTAAAGACAAAAAATAAAGTTCATGCACAAATAACAGTTTCTGATGAAGCATGAATTATCATTAATTTAATTTTAAATATTCAACAGTTTTAAAACCTTTTTCTCCCTATTTTAAATCTCAGTTGCATCGTAACATAAAGCACTTGTAACTCTTAGGCTACAGTAATTTATTTACCATTATTTTACATAATGTTTTCTTGGCCTGCTGTGCTCTTTCCATAACTACTTATTCTCATTGTCTAGGCCTCAGCCTATGGATATATTCCTCCTTTGGGAAGGAGCAGTGGAGCCTTTCTAGAGACTGAGGCAGAGGCAGTTACCTAATCTGTGTTCTGTGTATTCATGAGGGCAGCCTTCTGTGAGTAACAGCATGGTGATGTGACCATCGACCCAGCACAGGTTAGCTGATACCCTCAGTTATGTGGTAGGTAGAATAGAAGCACGGAAATTATGATGAGCTTCCTAGTAGAGGGTACATTTTTTGTTAGATAGAAAACTGGAAATAAGAATAATTAGGCATATGGAGAAAGTGTGAACAGAGGCAAGAAAGAAGGACAGCATGAAATACATGCCAGGAAGGATGAAAAGTCCAAAGGTTCATTTTACTTACATGAGAGGTCATGTAAGTATAACAGTAGGAAGCGAGGGGTTGGTAAAGCCAACATACTGATCTGGAACGAAAACTTGAATAGTCTTGGGTATCTTGTTAAGTAACCGATACTTTATACTGCTGACAATATGAAATCATTGAATGGCTTTAGGCAGGAAGGTCATGATTAAAGCTCTTCTTAGAAAAACTATTGACAATGATATATAGGAAAGATGGGATGGGAAACATTTGCCACCTCTACAAGGAGCCAGAGGTGTGGGTGTCCAAACACCACACCATACTGTAAGAACTCTTACTGTGTTTCTGAAATGAGAAATGAAGCTTGGTCCAAACTGGGGAAAAGAAAGTCATGATGTCAAAAGCCATGAGGATTATCAAGTAAGTCAGGATGCAACATAGAAACATGTCAGTGCAAGAGGTCAAGGCTAAGATTCTGAGTGTAGCTAAGGTTTGGGAATCCTACTTTTGTGTGATTTTTGAAGTAGGGGACCACACCTACCTAAAGCCTAAACAGAATTATGAAGGACTGGGTTGGAAACTGAATGGGGTTGACCTATTTGGAAGTGAGAATAGTAATTTGACAGAAGATATAAAGACTATTAAGAGGACTGGTGGCTATGGGCTGATGTTTGTTGTTGTTGTTTCTGGTTTTGTTTTTTTGTTTGTTTTTGTCTGTGGATTTAGGAAGCTCAAATTATTCTGGATGTACCACTTTACCCCTTTCAAGTCTCTACCTACACCATGCAAAGACTTCTGCAAAGAAGTTAGACAGATACTTAATAGCATACTGGCATTCTAATACAATCAGTCACAAATTAGTATAAGGTAGCCACATAACCAAGTTAGACTACTAAATTACTCTGAAAAAGTAGGCAGGTAGACTGCAGTGTTTGACTTGCCTGAGTACCACTGTGGAGTTCCTGGCTCCCTATAAAACGTTAGCATGATAAATTACAGTTTGATCATGCCAGATATAGCAATATTCATTTGTTTAATTAAACAATCAAGGCTGGTCTTAGTGTGGGTCATTTTTTTTTAATGTTAAAAATGAAATTAAAACACATAATTAAGCTGACAAAAGATAAAGACCCTTGTGCTCCAAGTTGAAGGCGGTTAATTTATATGGATCTGGGTCCCTGAAGGCACCACACAGTTTATTAAAGTTACCGAGGCAGGGCTGTGATAAAATAGTTTGTGCAGTTCTTTAAAGGCTAAATTGCTCTGACATTTTTTAAAGTCCACAAGATGCAGTCAGTTAGGATGTCTTGTTAGCTAGCTATTGTTTCTCTTTTTGAAATAGCCTGGAGCCTAAAGCTGGGCCCTCCTCCTTTATTTCTTATGACTAAAAGCATCCATATGCTATCCATGGTTGGTCACATAATCAGAAATCCATAGGTGGATCGACCCCAGGAGTTTGTTATTAACAATAATGAATTGTGAGGATCCATGCTCCGTGAACCAGTGTTGGACACAATTCAACCACGTCTCCCTTCCTTCCTTCCCTTTCTTTCTCCCATCTTATCTCCTTCCTTCCCTGTTTTGGTCCCTCTCCGACCCTTTTCTCCCTACCTTCCTTTCACCATCCCTGCCTTCCTCCCTCTCTTTCTCCTCCCCTTCCCTTCTTTCTTTTCTCCCTTCTTCCCCTTTTTCCTTTCATATTTGTTCCTCCATCCCATACCACTTGCCCCAGCTCTCTTCTTGTCACATTCTCAAACTATGCTATTTATTAAATTTTCTTTCAATTTTGGAGTTCACAGTTTAATTCTAGATTCCTAATTGAGGTGGGAATATTCTTTATAGCTCTTTTAAGTTGCCCGGTTTCTGTCTTAACGAATCTCTTAGAAATGCGACCTCTAAAGTAAACTCAAGTTTGTCTCCCAATGTTTCCTCGTTGAGTGGATGGTTCTCTCCTCATATTCTCTTCTTTGCTACTTCCAACACACCACTCTTTCTGAAGCTAGAGTCTCTTTACTCTCTTACCCATGTACCATGCCAGTGTCTTCCCTCAGACCTTTGCTCTTCTTAGTACCTCTCCAGAAGTTCTCTCCTTTGTCTAAATCCTGCAAGTACTTTCCTCACTGATAGAATCTTTACTGAACTCTGTTAACTCTGCTCGTTACAACCTGATGCACATGTCATTGACTGGCACGTTTCAGAAGTATGTGTGAGAAAGTCTCTAGCTACTTTTTACAGAATTCCTGATCACATTCAGTTGAATATTCAATTTTGTGGGGGGAAGATGACACCTGTGCAGTGTCCCACAGGTAAGTGGAGCTCAGTGACTAGAGATAAGAGGTAGATGATATTCCACAATTGAAGTAAGCAGACATAATTTTGGTTGTCCTATCAGGTAGGCAGCAGGTAACAAAGTGAGTTCCATGGAGGTTAAGTGACAATCCTGAGGTTATACCTTTACTAAATAACAGACTTAGACATGAATACAGAGCAAAGCAATCCTAGGCAGATAAGATTTACAAAGCAAGTGATCAGAACCAAAGCCCTGGACCTGGGCCTCTTTTATAACTTTAGCTATACCATTCACTTATCATAACCTGTCTAAGATTACAGTTTCTTGTGTTTCTTTGTATTCTCCTTGTGCTAAAATAAATTTAAAAACAAAAACAAAACAAAACAAACTCTTCTGAGAGCAGAGCCTATACCTCATTCATTTTACATCACATCAGCACCAAAATCCTGGACTTGGGGTCCTGGGTGATAAAGGCTTTAATGAATTTCCTCTGAGAACACTTGGGAAGTCTGCTTCCATCTAATACTTGGTGCCCCCAAGCTAGGGCAGCTGACCTGGTGGTTTTCCTGTAGGTATCCAGGACTCTCACCCCACTACTCTAACCTAAGCTCCACCCATCTAGCCTCCTCCTTGGGCTCTCCCCTGGCAGACCTGCAGTCTCATTCCCACACCACCCTTCTGTCTAGGTACAATCGATAAATTGCTAGAACTATTATATTTTACTGAGTAACTTTATCCTCCTAAAATATTTTCTTTGGCACTTTCACACTCACACACCTATAAATTTAGTATAAATCTTCCACTCTAGCTTCCAAGGTCCTACCAAAAAAAAAAAAAAAAAAAAAAAAAAAAGATTCTAACCAATCTTTACAGCCTTATTTTCGACATCTCTACAAATTAGACTGTATACTAGTCTCTAAACATGCATAAACTGTACCACCACCACCATCACCCCAACTTTCCCAGCCCTGTGCTTTTGCTTAGACTTCTCTGTAGACTCAGAATGCCACGATGTTCCCTTTTTATTGAAATTCTCTTATCTTTTTAAGGCCCATATTAAATGCTACCATCCCTCCTCCATTGAAGCTTTCCTGATTTTCATACCTGGTAGGCTCTTCTTCCTTTAGCCTTGCTTAAGGGTTTATTCTTTTTTCAGGAAATACCCTACATGTTGAATTGGATCATAGTTATAATATATGAGTTTAATTGGTTCATCTGTTGAGTCATTCATTTACTCAACCTTTATTTGAACATGAGTGCCTGCTTTTTTGCCAGGCCCTTTATAAATTGAATAAGATTGGGACTAAGTCCTTGTCATTGGCCTCACAGTCTAGCAGAGGAGACAAGATATTTGTAAACCTACACTGAAAATATGTGTTAGCCATAAAAATAGGTATAAATAGAATTGAATGGAAGCAAAGGGGAAGGAACCAAGAACTTTGATTACTAAGAAGGTCAGAGGCTTTATTATAGATTAGGCAGTTTTGAACTGTGACCAAGAAATTAGTTAGAATTTGCCAAAATCAGAAAAGTGAAGTAGATTTTTACCACATTATAATCTCATTGAGAGGGGAAAACATCTTATTCCTCTCTTTATTCTCTTTCACTCGGCCTTGCATATAATCAGTGCCCGTGTAAATATTTGTTGAATGAGTAAATGAATGAATTTGTGGAAGAATGCTTTCTTTAGAAGGTAGCCTGATAATGAGACACACACTAAAATAATTCAGAGAGTGAACCTGAGTGAATGCCTACTGTGGTAATGTTGCTGAAGGGCAACATAAAAAATGCAGAAATGATAAAATGTAAATATCCATAATATTTGTCTTCATTTGGGTCATCTCATGAGGAAAGTTCCCCAATGTGGAATTCCTGAATAGTAGAAGAAGTTTGAAAATTGATATATATTACTGAATTATTTTCCAAAAGGGTATATCAAGCAAAAGAACAAAGGAATGCATAGATATTGATTGTCTAGTATGTGTCAGTTGCTGTGTTATCAATTTTTATATGCATTGTCTTGCTGAGATCTTATAATGATATTGAGGGGTAATTACTTCTATTTTGTGGAGGAGAAAACCAAAACTCAGATAGGTTAAGGGTCTGCACTGGATCTCACAGGTAGTAAATGAAAGATCATGATTAAAATTCATGTCAAACATTTCAAAGCCCAAACTCTTTCTACTATTCTACACAGTTCAGCAGATAGGCTTATTACATTGGTTTGGCTGGTATGGTAGATCTGTTTGGGCATTTATGAAAGATCAACTTGAATGAAGCCCAGTTGAATGAAAATATGAATTCTAAGTTAAGGGACTTATTTTTGGTCTCACAATCAAGAGCAAGTAAATATCATCCTTGATTCTTCACAAATATGAAGCATTCAGTCATTTGTTCATTTATTCACATGTCAAACATTTATTGAGTATGACTACAATGTCACGTGACTCATATATACTCTGGAATTTATACATGCAAATATGTGATGTTCCTTTGAAAGTAATGCCGGAAATATGTGGCAAATGTTTGGGAAGGAGGTGTCAAAGTGCTGGACAGGGTAAAATTCAGGGACATCATGAAAAAAATGAGAAATGTCCTGAGAAACAATCATCATCATAGTATGTTTTGATATTCATTAATTTAGTAAACAAGATTTATTGATTGCATACAGCGTATTGACCGTAATGCTAACTGCTTAACATATATTATCTCAATCTTTACAATCTACTGTGAAAGGCGCCCGTTATCTCTATTGCCCAGATGAGGAAAACGTAAGACTCCACTAGGTTAAATAACTACTCAAGAGCAAACACCTGGTAAGATTGTGCTTGTTAACTAGCTGAATAGTTTTATCTTTATTTTGCAGATGGGAAAATGAGGCTCAGAAGAGCAAAAATTTGAAAAAGTTCCTCAAGGCCACACAATTAGTCAGTAGTTTTCAGATGGCACCTTCTCAAGAAGCAGGATCCTGGGAGGAGCTGCTGAGCTCTGGTCAGGCAGCAGTATCTCAGAGTGTGTGTAGTTGAAGCAGTGCATTGTGTCACTTCCCTTAGACACACTTCAATGCAGGGGACTAAAAGGAAAAATGGAGAGCTAGAGTCTTGGATGAGAATTAGAATCAAAAAGCCAAGTAGACCAGCCAAAGGAATCACAGATGACAAATGGCCAAGCAGGGTGAGAGATAGAGAAGAGTGTTTAGGTGTGAAACTCCAGAGCTAGAGATCAGAAAGTCTCAGAGATGGTGGTAGTGGTAACAATGTCAGCTAAATCAGCACTTTTCCATCTTTAATGCATGTACAGATCTCTTGGGGATCTTATTAAAATGCAGGTTCTCATTCAGTAGTTTGGGGGTGGGACCCAAGATGCTGTATTTCCAATAGGCTGATGCCTGTACTGCTGGTTCATGAACCACACTCTGAGTCCCAAGGAAGTAAAACATACTAAGTTTACTACTTGTCAGGAACTCTTCTGAGAACTTAGTATGTATTAATTCATTGAATCACTATAACAACCCTATGAAATAAGTACTATTTTTATTTTCCTTTTAATACAAGGAAACTAAAGAAGAACATGAAAAGCTAGGTAGTTTACTAAATTAATCAGTGGCAGAATCAGAATTCCAATTTAGACAGTCTGACTCTAGAACCCATCCAAACTCATAACCACTACGTGTTATTGTCACATAAGAACAAAAGTTAGAGACAAACTCTATACAAAGTTCAGTGCAACGAGAGGGCTTACACGATTTGAGGTATAGGATTTGCTGACCTGTTCACTTGGCTATATGCAGAAGTCCCTCCCCTGAGCAAAATTTTCCTCAGGAGATGACCCAAATGAAGACAGATATTTATGCATAGTTGCATTTTGTTATGTCTACATTTTTAATGTAGCCCTTCGGCCAGGCATATAGTGGACACTCAACAAATGCTACCAGAACTTTTATAAAAAGGAAACATATTGTTTCCTAAATACTAAATCTGGCTGATCTAAGCCTAAAAAGTTTGAATTCATTTATTTGTGTCTGTGTTCCAAAGGACCTTAAGGTGAATGTTGAGAAATATTCACCTTTCAGTTATCTTCTAATGATTACATTGTATTGTTTGCTATTTATGATAATTAACCCTAAAGATTGCTCCTAATGATCCTCAACCTACATTCTTGTGTGGTCCCCTCCCACATCGTACCAGAGCTAGTATGTGTGATGAATAAAATATGGCGTTAGTGATGAGCTAAGGTTATAAAAGACACTGTGGGGTTCTATCTCAAGCTCTCCTCTCTCCCCTCTCCGCACTTCCCTCTCTGCTATCCCCTCTCCTCTCTTCCCTCTTCCCTCTCCTTTCTCCCCTCTTTTGATTCTTTGCTCTGGGTGAAGCCAGCTGCCTTCTCATGAAAAGTTCTATGGATAGGCCCATGTGGCTGGGTGAAGCCTGCAGCCAATAGCCATGCAAATGAACTTCGGAAGTGAATCCTCCAGCACCAGACAAGTTTTCAGACAACTGCAGCCTAGGCTGACAGCTTGACGAAAGCCTTCTGAGAGACCCTGAGCTAAAACATTCCTGTAAGCCATTCCCAGATTCCTGACTATCAGACACTATGACAGATAATAAATATTTGCTGTTATAAACTACTGCGTTTTACAGCAATTTGTCACACAGCAATATATAACTAATACAGTATATTGTTACTCAAGTCCAAGGAGATTGACATTTGCATTCAGTAGCCCTTTCTCAAAGCTTTGACTCATCTCTTGTATTTATTTCTAGGGTTAGGAATTTCTTACCTATTGTCTACTCTAGGGATGGTTGAGGCCAAGGATGAACTCAAATGACAGGATAGGCAGCTGTTTACTCTGATGTGCTGAGTAAAAAGAAATGTGGGATTTAGAAACCCATAACCAGGCTGGAGTCAAAAGACTGATATTAGATAGTGGAAGCTGCACAGGTAGCAAATAAGAGACTCAGCATAGGCCCTGACAGTTAGTAAATACTCAGCCATCTGTTGATCTAGCTTCATCACACTTGAGCCAAGTTCACCTGTCCATAAGTAGATGGATTTGTCTCTCTTGCAAATGGCATGCTTTCAGATCCAGAGTACAACAAACAACTCTTCCCAGTAATTGTACATGCCCAGTGGCTGTGAGACCAGGAATTCTGTGTGTGTGCATGCACGTGCATGTATGTGCGCACACGTAAGTGTATGGGGTATACTTACATGTATGGGGCACTACCAAAAATAAGATTTATTTCCCAATTTTCTTTTAAATTCAGCCCAGTTACCACATTGGGAACTGATTCACTCTGTCAAATGAAGAAAAGCTTGCCATATGACCATTTAGCTGACTCTGGGCACATTCTCTTCTCTCCTAGAACTGTGGTTTCAGATGATGAAGGGAATACTCTATGTGCGTACAGTTTGAGAAAAATTAAGGTACAAGCACTGTGTAGTAAAGAGGCCCCTGGCCAACTCTTTCTTTGCTGGGGAAGCCAAGTTTGACAGATCAGCCAGGCAGATCATGCTTGCACTCAAGACCCCAGATCATATCCAGAAACGGGCATTATTAATACTATCAACTCATTATCTGTGAGTTCCCTGTCATAGTGATTCATCTTTATTAGAAATCTGTTTAATGTCCCATGTGGAGCTGAGAAGATGACCCCTTGGTGTCTTATCTCATCCACCTATTGATGGAAGCCCACTTCCCTATTTTCCTAGATTTTGGTGTATTGGAGTATGGTGTGTATGATGGTTAAGACACTGGACCCTGGAATTAGACTTTATGACTTCAAATCCTGTCTTCACCACTTGATATCAGGAAAATGGGAAAGCCACTCGAACACTCTAGTCTAAGCTTTATTTTCTTGAACTGTAGAATAGCATAAAAACAGCCCCTACCTCAAAGGACTATTGGGATCATTAAATAAATTAATGCATGTCAACATCTTAAAACAATGCCTGGCACATTGTAAATGTTCAGTATTTCTTAGCTATTATTATCATTATTAATACTATGAGACAGCTTGGTGTAAAGGAAAGAACTTGGGCTTTGGGTTGGATGCCCTTTTTGGGTGACCTTGAACAAGTTACTCAACCTCTTTGAACCTCAATTTCTTCATCTGTGAAAGAAGATAGGACCGAAACCGGGAGGTTATTTTTAAGGATTAAATAAAATTACGCATACATAAGATCTGGGCCTTAATAAGTAAGGGTCATTTATGTCCTTTTCTACTTTAGCTAGGTTATGGTGTTAAATCAGAAATACAATAAATAAGAACAAAATAGCATCCATCATCCTTAAAAAATGTATGTGAAAAAGAGTGCATTATTTTAAGGAAAGGAGAATGGTTCTAGCATCAGCTGGGCAAAAGCATTTAAGTTCATGGTGGATGCTTTTGAGTTTTTATAAAAACAAAATCTCACAGATGTAATTAAGTATGCAACATTTGGAATGGAAGCAGGCACTCCTCTTCATTGTGTGGGCAATAAAACCTGGAAGAAAAAACAATCAATATGTTGGTTCAATTAACTTTTCAGCTACAAATAACTGATTTCATAGTTTTTCTAAGGTCCAAAATATATTGCTTTTTGTTCTTAAAATATTAATATAGCCCTGAATTATTTATTAAGCCAAGAAACACTGTACTCTTTTAACATGGAAGAGAATAGAAGGTTATTTCATGTCAGCATCACGGAAGACAATAATAAATCTGAAATGTAAATAATACCTCTGAGAATAGAGCCTGGTTGAAAGCCAAAACTCGTGGTTTCCAGACTTTTTCTTTTGTGATTTAGAAGGTGGAAAGCCAATAGAAAAACGCTGTTCTGGGTTTCTGATTCTTTTAGGGTTAGCAGCATCTTGTGGGATGTTTAGGGCACTCTAGAATGTTTTGATCATTTATAATATTATTTAATTTTATGTCACTAAAAGAATCTACTATAATAATAGCAATTGCTGTCATTTATTGAGCTTTTGTTATGTACGGGGCACTGTTCTAAGTGCTCATATACATTACTTTGTCTATACTTTTAACTCTATAAAGCAGATACTGTAACTATACATATTTCACAGGAGAAGAAACTAAGACCCAGAGAAGTTAAGTGTCTTGAATCCCTGGCCTCTGACTGCAGAGCTCTTTTCATGGTGAAACAACTTGCTGCTTTTACCTACAGACAGATTAATTCCCCTCTTTCTCTGTCATTCAGTAGCAGAATGCTTGCACTTCTATTGTACTCCGATTGGTTTTGTAGATGTTTGTTTCTATCAGTATTCTCCAATATTATAGTGGAAGAAGCATGGTCTGTGAAATTAAACAGACCTGGGCTTGATTTCTGCATCTTCCCCTTACCGTCAGTGTTATCTTGGATTGCTTAGTGCTCAAAATAAATCTCTGAGGTAGGAACTGTTATTGTCTCATTTTATCACTCAGGAATCTGGGGTTTAGAGAGGTTAGATACCTTCACCAAGGTCTTACTACAAGCATGTAGAGGAGCTGCATTTGGACCCAGGTCTGTCAGAAGACATCAGATCCCATGCTTCTAGTAATTTGCCTTATCTACATGATTGAAAATATTGAGTTGCAAGTTCGTGGCTGGGAAATCATTTAGAAGCCCCCTTGTTTTGTAGACAGGGAAAAAGGGAGTGAGTTACCAATAGACTTGGGACAAAACCCAGAGCCTGGTCTAGTGTTTTTCTACTTCTGCTACTTACCTGCTTGTTGGTATTACAGCATCATTGCACAAGCCTGAGGCTTTGATTGCTGTTATAGGTGGGGTGAGGTTAATGAACTACAGGGAGATTGTGCTGAGGGTATGTACTAAGAAGTACACTTGACTTCCTTACAAGGTCTGACAATTCAGTTCACGAACTTGCCATCTTGAGCTGACATTGGTAGCACTGTGCAAACAACTCGGTAAGGTTCCATAACCTTGGTCTATCTGTGTCTCACAGCTGGGTTCCTGTTGAATGTGTGGTGGTGTCTTGCTGAGTGGCATTCATTGTTGTATGTTTTTATGTGCTGTTGCAAGAATGTCAGAGCTTGAATTAGAGCAACAAACAAACATTACATTTCTTATTAAACTTGGCAAGAGTGCAAGTGAAATTAGGGACATGTTAACCCAAGTCTATGGGGATAATGCCATGAAGAAACCAGCAGTGTACAAATGGATTAAATGTTTTTCTGAGGGGAGAGAAAATGCCACTGATGAAGAGAGGTCAGGGCAGTCAGTAACAAGCAGAACTGACGAAACATTACAAAAATTCTTCGTCGTATTCATCAAAATCGTCAGCTGACTGGTGAGAAGCATAGTAAATCAAGTAAACATCAATAGAGAGACAGTTAGGAAAATCTTCACTGAAAATCTTGGCATGAGAAAGGTGTGTGCAAAAATGGTCTCAAAGTAACTCACCGATGAACAAAAGGAAAGGAGAGTCGAAGTTTGCCAAGACCTTTTGGAGGGGCAAGTCGATGTTTTGGGCCGTGTTATCATTGGTGATGAAACATGGGTGTACCAGCATGACCCTGAAATGAAGTGTCAAAGTGCACAATGGAAGTCAGCCAATTAATTCTCCACAACCAAAAAAGTTCCATCAGTCCAAATCAAGAGTCAAAACAATGTTGCTAACCTTTTTCTGATATCAGAGGGATTGTTCATTATGAATTTGTACCGACTGGACAGTCATCCAAGTTTACTATTTGAAAGTGCTGAAAAGAGTGTGTGAGAAAGTTAGATGAAAATGACCTGAACTTTTTGCTAGTAACTCATGGCTCTTGCATCATGACAACGCACCAGCTCACAGGGCACTGTCTGGGAGGGAGTTTTTAGCCAGTACACAAATAACTGTATTGGAACATGCCATGACCAGCCAGCATGGGAAGAACGGAACCAGAGGGGAGGCGATGAGGAATTAAGAAAAACACACAGACACTCACAGAGACATAGCAGATAGCAAAGCTGGGACCAGGTGGTTCCTTGTGCTCTGATGGAGACACAGAGACCCTTCAGGTCTGCAGTGGGTTTATTTTATATCCCAAAAACAACAGGGGGTGTAACTTGTTAATTGTGAAACCGTGCTGCCAACCCCTGTCCTTGCATCCTGAGCAAACAACTTTATGATTCCTCTGCCTCACAGGCAATATTGTTTTCCTCCTTCTCCTTAACCAGCCAGAAACCCACTGAGTAGTGTCCTTGTTCGCCAAGTTCTGGGCAGCCCCACAAGACCCTTGAACTTTGGATTCCAAGTACACAGGTAGCCTTGCTAAACCCATTTTCTCAATAGACCTGGCTTCTGGCTCAAACGCTGCCCACAAGAACACCCTCCCTACTCACCTGATCTGGCCCCCAATGACTTTTTTCTTTACTAAAAGACAAAGGAAATATTGAAAGGAAGACATTTTGATGACATTCAGGACATGAAGGGTAATACAATGACAGCTCTGATAGCCATTCCAGAAAAAGAATTCCAGAATTGCTTTGAAGGGTGGACTAGGTGGTGGCATTCGTGCATAGCTTCCCAAGGGGAGTACTTTGAAGGTGACCATAGCGATATTCAGCAATGAGGCATGTAGAACTTTTTCTAGGGTGAGTTCACGAACTTAATTGTCAGCGTGCGCACACACAGCCTTCCTTCTCTTGAGCCTTTGAAAAATCACTAGCTCTCTGTATATTAGATTAAAAGAAAGAGAACTAAAATGTACAGAGATATTAACTATATGCTTACTTTGATACATTACGTAAATTAGCTAACCTTCATAACAGCCCCATTGTTTAGGAATTATAATTTCCATTTTAAAGATGGGGAGATTGAGAAAAGTATGTTGTTAGTACCCTTGGGTTCTGCTTGTTCCAGGAACTGCCTATTGGTGTGAAATATTTTCCTTGTCTTAATAGAAAGGGTACTCACACTTCCGGATGGTAGTATAAAGGAGGCTATTGCGGAGTAATCCACATGGAGAAATTCTCTTTCTTTTTGTCTCATTGGAATGACATTTATTTGCTGTGACCTTGGGTTTCTTTTTGTCATTAGGAGGGATATATTGTATGTTTAAATGTTGCATTATTAATAATATTTATCTGGGTACAGTGTCATAATAAATTTTTCATGTGCATCATTCTTTATACAGCACTAGTTGAATTTCAAGTAAAGCCTTACCTTCACGTCTCCCCTGTCAGTGACAATCTCCAACAAGGAGATGGCAGGCCTGAGACTCCTCATCCACAGTAGAGATCAGAAATGCTTCCCTCAGTCAGCCTAAGGTCCTCTGGTGATGAAGGCACGATAAGGCAGCTGTGGGGAAGGGATAGGTTATCTTCCTAAAGCTGAACCTTGTACCAGAGAATGCCAGGGTCGAAGTCCTGAACTTCCCATAATATTCCATGACTCTATTGCCTCATCCAGGTCTTCTGTTTCTTCTTCCCCAACCTCTCGCTTTCATCTTTTCTACTTCAAGCATTCATTGAACATCTATAATGTGCCAGGCCCTGTGCCAGAGGCTGGGCATAGAGACAAAAACGAAGCAAGCTTCCTAATTCTCAGTGGATGTCCCCATCCTGACTGGGAGGCAGACAGAACAGTGTGATGGGTGCCAGGAGCTAGGGAGGTATAGGGAACTGCTTTTTTCCTTTGGTTGTTATCTGATTTTTAAGTTTGAAGGCTAAAGGCAGGGACCAAGTTTCTGTCCTGAATTATATTTATTTTTTGACCCCAATGTGAATGAAATTTCACACTAATTTCCCCAGATAGCTTCTTGCCATGTGGCCAGACAGACCAGCATATTGCTCACATTCCACAACTCCAGGGACAATTTGAAGTAGGGGACAGGTGTACTTGCTCCCAATGCTCACTAATAAATCTAAGTTAGCAAAAAGCATTAATTTAATGATTTGTACATGAAACTTTCTCACCACCCTACCTCCTCCCCATGCTGCCAAATGCTCCCCGCTCCAGTCTTAGAATGTGTGAGGAGCTGCTCTAGGTGGAGCTTCTGTCCCCGCCTCAGCAGCCTTTCCGATGTTCTTGATGCAATCCTGAGATTGTATTCCTTCCCATCCTTCTGTTAATCTGTCCCAGGACTCAGAAACTGATCAATTTAGTGAGCTAGACTGGAGGCTCTTCGAGAAGGAGGATCAGTTCTGATTCATCTCTGAAACCCCAGGGAGGGTCCACCCAGCACCTGACTACAGCACACAGTGGACTCAGAGTATGTGTCAGGAAGGAAGGGAAGGGGACGATGGGAAGAGAAGGGAAGGGGAACAAAGGAAGACGGTGCTCCCGTTTCATCACCTGTTCTACCAGGGAGCGAAGGACTTCTGTCATCAGTGGTGGCAGCGTGGTTGTAGCCGGACAGACGCGGTGCTGCCACAGCACACTTAACCTCTTTGAACTTCGGTCCTTTTTATTAGGTGGGACTAATAGGACCTATTTTTAAAATGTGTTATAAAAGTTAAACAAACTAATGTATGTAAAATAATTGACAATCTGCCACAGAGTAAGTGCACAACAAATGTTACACTTAATTAATATATTTTTAAAAATTCTTATCGTCTCTTTCCCTCCTGTATTTTTTCTACTTTTTGCCTTTGCCATGAGCCAGAAAATTCCTTCCTCTGGAAGCCTTATCTCTTAAACCCAGCATTTCCCAAAGGGTTCTGAAAAATAGGTGTTACATAAGGGGAGGATTCATATTTAAATAAGTTTGAGAAGCACTGGATTACAAATAAATTAGCCAAATTCTTTACAGCAGGCCTTTTTACAAGATTGGAATATGCTAATACACATTGCAACTCTTAAGAGAGGGCCAGAGCATACAATATTTCCTGCAGTTATTTGGCTGTAGGCTGTCTCTCTCTGCTTTCTTCCCAGAGACTGTTATGGAATTGGTGTTCTTAGAAACTTACTTGTACAACGATGCCCCAAAGAATGATCAGTTTGTTTTTCCTATGGCCCTGTCAGGACGAGGAGCAGTTTCACAGATTCTGTTCACTTACTAAAGCACTCCAGTAACACCTTTTTTTTTTAACTGTCAATAGAAAACTAAAACAAATAACAAGAAAAACAAAAACAAAAACAAAAAACTTCCCTGAGCCTCCTCAGCTTTGTTCATATTGAATATATATATTTTAAAGTAGTTGAAAACATTTTTCTCATCCATCTACTCATTTAACAACTGTTTCTGAGACCCTAATATTTGCTATGCATAGTGTAACTTTCAGTTCCAAGTAGAGCGATAAGAATCTGTTAGGTAATGTGGGAGGAGCTCATTAGAAAAGCACTACATTCAGTCTGGAGGGGTCAGAGACGTCTGCCTGGTGGAAGTGATGTCCTTGATGGGGTCTCAAAGATCAGTAAGATTTAGCTAAATGAAGGTGAGTAGTTGGGGAGAATGAGTCTGTTGGAAAGAGGGCACATCATGTGCAGAGAAATAAGAGACACATATTGAAAGAAGTTTAATGAGCTGAAAATCAAAGTGAAAATAGCACATGCTTATTGGAGCAAACTTAGAAAGTATATATGAATAAATATACTTGATAAAAATACATAAAAAAATATACACGAATAGGGAAATTCCCTCTGATTTCTCCTTTTAAAATTTTATGCTGTTTCCTTTTACTTTTCCCTTTATGCATTTTTCCTTTATGTAATTGAGCTTACGAAAAATGAAAAACATTTTTAATATCCAATTTGTGAAAGATTGCTTTGTGAAAGATCGCTTTGAAGCTTTACTTTTAGTGAGTGATTATGATGTATCTGTAAGTAAGACCTGTGGTGACCCTCTAGCTAGAGTGGCGGGATGACAGCATTCTAAGCAGTGTTTTCCTTGATCACCTCGTTGGTGACAAGATTCCATGGTTAAACTACTAACGAGGCATGCTTTAACTCAACCTGCCAAAGGTCACACCTAGGGTGTGCAGGATTCCAGATAAATAATTTCTTTGGTGGGGCCCCAGATAAATATTTTTGGCAGAATTCCAGATAAATAGTTTTTAGAGATTGATCAAAAAAAAATATTTTAAAGTATATTATAAAATTAAAACATTTTATAATATTTTACATATATATAATATACAGAGGGTACCAAAACTCTATACATATTTTAAGAAAAAAAAATGTATTAAAATTGTAATAGTCTATACCAATAACAAAAGATAAGTACAAGTCACATTTGACTTCTGCAATTACAAGAGGTGCTCAAAGTGGTCACCATCAGTGCCCAGACACACCTGATTATGGCAAACTACTGCTTGAGCAACGTTGACCAAAGTGTCTACTTGTATCGCTGCACATGCCGTTTCAGTTTCTTCTCAGAGTACCGCCAGTGTAGCCCTAAGGTCCTCCATGAGTAGAAGTCAAGGAGTGCTAAGGCAGGTGAACATGGAGGAAACTCAAACAACATTCTCACATTTCAAAAACCACTTCAAAATGGTCTGCGCTCCTTGAACGACAACGGTACTTCTGCCATTTTCTTTGTCCTGCCTGTTGCATGGTGACGCTAGCATTCATTTGATTAAGGCCATCTTTTGAGTGAACTTTGTACTATACAGTGCTACTGTAATTCAATTCAACTTTGAAAAGTAATACATAGATAACATCTCAAAAAATGTGTATATGTTTTTTTGACACCCCCATATAATAGATTAAAAAGTATATTATAAAATTCATGAACCCTTATTAAGTCCATGAATTTAAATAATAGAAAAATGAGTAGCAAAGAGCTATGTTTGGTTATTGTTCAGTCAGTGCATATGAAGTGTCCACGCAGCATCTTTTCACGTTCTTTAATGTCAAATGCACACTACCGGTTAATTTCACATTTCCTGTCTGGAGGGAAGGGCAGCAACACTGATATTAATCATGATGCATGGCTCTTTGGAACATGTTTGCAATGTTTCAATACCAGTTATTTAATGCTGGTTATATCATCATTCATAATACTTCATTATTCATGATGTCGTTAAAGAAAAAAATTATTCATGACACTTGTTAGAGAATAGTAAAGCAGACTTTACTCAAGGGGCTTACTACAATGGGCTTTTGTAGTGGCAAAGAGAGATAAGGCTTGACTCTAAACACAATAAAGAAAAGTAAGAATTTATAACCAAGGATCAAGGGTGGGTAGTAGTCAATGCACAGAAAATTACCAATTTTTAAGAGCCAGCATCGGGGGAAAGGGGAGATTCTGGTGAAACCTATGCAACAGGATTCTTACTAAAGACAGGCCAGGATGATGAGAAATCATCTGGGGAATGGCGAAGGATTAAAGAGCCTGATCAAATATTGAGGTTAGTCAGATACTGAGAAGGGGATGGGGTGGGGGAGCGTTGGCTAAACTGACTTAGCATTAGATAAGGCAGAGATGAACATGGAGGCCCAAAAGTCAGGCCCTAGTTGAGAATAGAGTTCAGAGGAACCCAAATAGAGTTAGGTCGAGGACAGAATCTTGGTCAGTGTCTCCCACAAATACTTGTCTCCCAAGTGTTTTCACGATGCTTTGTAATGATGAACACAAATGCAGGACTCATCCCAAGTATACAAGAAAATGTGAATGATGATTCACGTTCTCATTATGTTAAATGTATTATCCAGTATTGTATAGCATCAACATAGATTGGAAGATACTCGTATCTTCCAATCATGTGTTTTTGAACTCTTAGCTTAGGCCATAATCACTGCATTCCTAGAACGTGTTCTCTTTTGATGCTGACTGCACAATGTTAACTGCCTTCCACGTACCACCATCAGCAAGGACAATAGACAAGGGAGCCATATGCTAAGAAAGAAGAGCAGGCCCATTTGCACAAGGAAAGCTTGTTCTCGTGTGGCACACCTTAAGACAGACCTAGGGAGCACAGCAATCACACATTGATTGACAACAATCAGAAGGAAATAGACTTCAGAGAAGATAGGCATGAGATGGGCATAGCCACTTCTAGAGAACAGCCTGGCACTGCTGTGCAGGAGGGGACATAGGGTAAAGGGCGCTTACTGCCACCCATGCTGTCTCAGTACCATAACTAGAACATAGATAGGCAAGAGCCAATGCCTGGGCTCACACATGGCTAAAGCCCAGAGGTCAATGGCAGACCATCAGTTACCCAGGGCCGTGACTCGTCCTGTGTCACCCAAAATAATCACATGAACACTAATCTAGTGGCCCAGTTTTGCATGACCCTGTGAAAGAAATACATACCAGCTAAAGGAGTGACCTGGTTTCCCAGCCATTGTCCTGGGAATTGAGGCCAAGCCATAGGTCATAGTACACCCCCACATCTATGAGTCCTGGAGCTCCTTAGATAATATGGTTACCTCTCCATATGGGACACCTGGAGCAGAGGGTTTGAGAGCATGCTGAGGATGAGAAAGGGAGACTGGGGCATCCTGCCCAATTACAACTACTACCCCTGGTTGATCTCAGGCACTGGAGAGGGACTTAGAAAATTTCAAGATACATTGACCAGGACCCCAAGGAACCAAGTCTGGGCTGAGGATATTCAGCTTATACTGCACGGCCAGCCAGGCACTGGAGAGGGACTTAGACTGTTTTCAAAAAGACACTATGAATGTGGGACCAGAAATAGGGGTCCTAATTACCAGTGTCAGAAGGCTTTACTGAGCCTGGCCTAGAAGTTTCAGTCCTGGCTCAGGGACACAGCTTCCAAAGAAATGATGGCTACCTCACCCTCAGAAGTATATTCACAATGGGCAGATTGGGTTTTGAGTGGGAGTTGAGTGCATTCATTTCAGAAAAACATGTAATTTCTATTGTTCTGAAAGAAAACCATATGCATTTAACAGAAAATAGTCAAATCCAAGAAATTCACATATAAACACCCCAATGAGATGTTCCTCACTTCACAGGGGACTGGTAATAATAGTAATAATGACAGTAGTAGCGATAGTAATAAATGTAATAGTTCAAGTTTATTGAATATATATTTCAGGAACATGCTAGGTGCTTTATGCATATATCCCCTTAACTCCTACTAGAACCCTACAAAGTAGATATTACCTTCGTTTGAAGATACAAAGAAACCAAGGTGTGGAGAAGTGAGTTGATTCACCCAGGGTCACTCAGCTGATAAGTGGCAAAGCCAGGCCCACATAATTTTGTCATTCCAGTTCTTTGCATTGCATCTGACTGTCTTTTCTGAGTCAGTTTGCAGTGCGCTCTGAGTGTAGAAAGATGGCCCTGTTTGGGACACAGACAAACTCAGGCAGTTGCACAAGGGGTGGGGATGGGGGCGGTGCTGTAGAAACCAACACTTCTCCCTCCAGCCTAAGAGTGACAAAGTACTTTGTCACCCCTCTTTTTTCTGCCTCAATCACTATCCCTCCTTCTGGCCTATAGGATCTCCACTCTTTGCAACCATGCCACTGAATTTTTGCCTCCTAATTGCATTCGTACATCAGAATTTCATTCCTCAATGGGCTAAAATTTGGTATCCTCCCTTTCTTTTAAGTAAACAAGCATGTGAAGCCTGCTAGCAGATGACCTGTAAGCCATTGGATAGCCCTGAAAGTATAGTTTTCACTGGAAACCTGGGGACGACTTAACTTTTCTCATGAAGGGTTGTGGAAATTCAGAGACCTGGATGCTAGCTGGCCATTGTGTGACCTTGGTCAGGTTGCTGCCTCTCTCTGGACCCGGGTTTTCTAATATATGGACCGAGGGAGAGGATAGAGAATTTGGAATGGATGTAATCTAGTGACACCTTGCTAACTTGTTCTCTTTCTCAAACTGATGGGCAGTGGTAGCATCACCCGGCGCGCACACACATCACTGAGAATCACGGGCCAATGTTGCTTGCGAGTAAGACAAAGAGCATAGGCTTTGGAGTCGGAGCTCTGGGTCTGAATCCTGCCTTTCTACTCCCATCTGTATGACCTAGTGAAAGTTATTCAATGTCCCAAGACATTTGTTGACAGAGAAGCTCATTTCCTGCTTCTCCTCCTTGTCCCCTCCCTCGCTGAGGCTGCTCCCCTGCCTTTGTTGCTCCTCTACCAGGCCAAGGCATCAGCTTCATGCTGCGTCCAGACTCTAAGCTCACTGATTCTGATGAATTATGACTCCCTCCACCTCTATTCTCCTTCCTCCTGCTTCTGAAGTGCTGGTCTCCCGGCTGCCCACTTCTGTTAGGCTGTGCCTTTGTAATCAGAATTTCAGGTTACCTGAAATGATAATGAAATGAGGCAGAGGAATGGCAGAGGCTACCTTCTGGAGCTCAGTCATAGGGCCACAGAGGGAGCATAGTGTGGCCAACCCAGGCCCCATCATGCTCCCTGGATGGGCTCAGTGTTGTATTCAATGGTTCAGGACAATGATGCCCACATACCAACTATATCTGATGACACTCACCACCCTCATCCCACCTTACAGCTACCACCTCCTGGCCAGCCACTTGAGATGGGGTTCTCCTCTCAGCTTTGTGCTTCCCCTTTCAGCCAACATTTGTTCACTTGTCGCCCTAGTCACTCATTAATCAGACGCTCATCCATTTATTTAAATTGCAGAGCCACTGGAGTGATTACGAACACAATTTTTGTGAACTCTCACAGTGCTAGGCACTTTCCATAGATCATGTCACTCACTGTGGTTAGGAGCATGGGCTCTGCAGTCAGAATGCCTGGATTCAGATCCTGAATCTTAACTTTTCTGGGCTTTGCTTTCCTCATCTATAAAATAGGGACACAAATACTACCTACAGCGTGACAGTTTTTAGGGAATAGATGAGTGAATGCACAAAAAAGTGTAGGACAGGACCTGACACATAGGAAATAATACAAATCAGCTGTTATTACTAAAGCACACAGCGTCTTGTGACTACTCTTATTATCCCCACTGGGGAAATGTAGAAACTGAAGCTAAGAAAAATTAAAATATTCCAAGTTTAAATAACTCATAAATTGTAGAGTTGTGATTCAAAACCAAGCAGTTTTATTAATGATCCATTATTTATGCAGCAGAGGCATGGATGGGGTGGGGTGGCAAAGGATGGCGAAGAGAGGATGATCAATAATAAGATAATTAAAAGGTAAAAAAAAGCCAGATGATATCTCAGATATTTAAAGATTATTCTTTCCTGTCTTATCCTTCTAATTATACTCATGACTTTCTGAAACAACCCTTTCCAACCTATGAACTTTCTAAAAGAATCCTTCCTCCAGCCAAGCCCCAGATCCCTCTCACCTTTGCCGTGTTGTCCCTCTTACCTGAAACACCACTTCTGCCTGCTCCTGGATGAGGCTGCACTGACCCCATCCTGTTTGCTTGCCTTAGTTCCTGCCGTCCTCTAATACATCTGCTCAGCCCCCAAATGTTCTCTCCGAGGCTTCCCAGTGAGAAGTAACATCTTCTATCACCATCATCACCACCAGCCAGTCCTTCTACCTTTGCTCTCACTGTCACCTCAGCCTAGAATTTTCCCTCTGCCTCTCTGCCTGTGAAAGCTCTTGCTCTTCCTTTAGGGCCTGTCCTAAGTGCCTTCCCCTCAGGGTCCTGCTGGTGGAGTGTGTCAATCTGTTCCTCCTGACTCTTCTCTCACAACACATCATGGAGTTGTCACTGTCCTTTTCTAGGTCTGTCTCAGCTTAGTCTTTGAGGTCAAGGACTATGTCGCATTCATATCAGGGTTCTTAGCACCCAACATAGGTCTGTGGAATCAACAGGTACGTATAAATCAGATAAACCAAATGTAATTGCACTGAAGTGGGCTGGGCCTTTGAGCATGAGTATGAGGTATAAGTGAGAGATGGTAAGGGCTTAGTGTTCATCAAGCCCAACACCAGATTCAGGCTGCTTTTGTTTTTTTTTATTTTTAGTGAAGAAGGAAGTGTATTTAAATGAGGATTTATTCCATCACTTAATTTCTTTTTGTTTATTGTTAAATTTATTGGGGTGCTATCAGGCTGCTTTTAAAGGTAAGCCTTTGGACCTAGACTTACTTCCTTTAGCCCTTTCTTCCTCCCTCCCTCCCTCCCTCCCTTCCTTCCTTTTTTCCTTCCTTCCTGCTTCCTCCTTTCCTTTAGGAAATGATTAAATGTCTTTTGTGTTTGTTGCTGAGATACAGAAGAGTAAGCCCTGCTCCTTACCCAGTATTACCTATTCATGGGACTTTCTCAATGATGGCTCTCTTGGGCACCCCTGCCTCTCAAACCCTCTAATATAGCCCCTCAGCCCCTCTCCCTTTGTATTTTGCAGAGTTTTTATTTAGCCCTGGTATCCACTGAGAGTCATCGTGAGCCAGCAACACATTACCTCGACCTTTTTCCCAGTCTTTTTTCATGAGTGTCATAACAGGACAGATTGACAGTGTTCAGATAGTTTTATACCATTGTTTCATGTCATGATTAGCCTTGCTAGCAGAAAGGCTAGGAAAAGATATCATCTGTACCTTACAGATACGAAAAACCATGGCTCACAGAACATGTGAAACCCAGTTTTGGTTCAGATCTGTGCATGGGCCTGCTAAAATGCATTTCAGCATGGATGAGCTATCTTTTCCACTAGCAGAACCATTTTCAATGGGATTAAGGCTATTTTTACACAAAAGAACTAGCTCAGTCTGGGTTGGCAAATGACATATGGAGATAAGGTGGTGAGAAAGTTGTTACTGAGAAAATAACATGTTCAGTTCAGGGTTGTGCCCTAAAGAGCAGTAATTCCAATAATTGCTGACTTCCACATTTTTGTTTTTGTTTTTCCACTTTGCTCCCTATGCCTTTATGTATGTAGATGGTTAGGACTGATTCCTTCCTGAGGAGATGTGTGAGTTATTGCTTTTCTTTAACCATAAGGCTTCTAGGTCAGACCCAGAGATACTTTAGGACACTTAACTTATCTATCATATTGTCAGTTATTCCCTGAGTACCTGCTCCAGGCCAAGCCCTGTCTGGGCACTGAGAATATTAATGGCTCGGAACATTCCCTACCCTCCGGAAGCTCACAGTCTAGTGACAGAGATGCACGTTATTGCACCAAATACAACTGATGCAGAGAAGATACAATTGTACCAAATTCAAGACACAATTGCATGTTACAGGGTTGTGCCTAGGATCACAGATAAAGGAGCCATTTTTACCTGGGGTATTAAGGGAGCCCTCTGAACCACAGCAAGCCTTGCACTGAGTCTTGAAAGAAAATGTGTTCCCTAGGTGTTCAGGATCAGGAAGGGCATTCCAAGCACAGGTGGCATGTGCCCAGAAATAACAATTAGATGTGTTCTAGGCACAAGCAACAAGTTCAGCATGGCTTCTCCTTAAACTAATAAATAGTCAAGAGCAGAGCTAGAGCTAGATAAGTAATGGGAGGTGGGATAGGCATATGTCCCAGACTACTTTGATGGCTTATGCCCAGGGCAAGGGAAGGTCTCATCAGGGAAGTGACTGACTTAGCCAGTTAATGCTCATCCCCGTCGTCTGTTAGGAATGGAGTGGAATGAATTCTTAGAAAGGAACTAGAAGACCTGAATTCTGCTTCTTTTTGCGTCTTGGGTGAGTATATTCAAGTCTTGTATGTGGTTGGACATTTAAGTTTGTGAACTCATCCTAGAAAAAGTGCTGCATACCTCGCTGCTGAATATCACTAGGGTCACCCTCGAAGCACTCCCCTTTGGAAACTATGTACAACGCCAGTGCCTAGTCCATCCTTCAAAGCAATTTTGGAACTCCTTTTCTGGAATAGCCATCAGAGCTGTTGTCATACTCAAAATCTGACAATTAAGTTCACAAACTTGCCCCTGTATGCTTATGTTGGCAGTACTAACAAAGTTATGTGTACAAGTTGTGTGTACAGTGCTGTACAATGTGGCAAGTTCACAAACTTAATTGTCAGATTTGGAGTATGACAACATCTCCAATGGCCATTCCAGAAAAAAGAGTTACGAAATTGCTTTGAAGGGTGGACTAAGCACTGGTGTCAGTGCATAGCTTCCCAAAAGGGAGTACTTCAAAGGTGACCGTAGTGATATTCAGTAATGAAGTAAGTAGCACTTTTCTAAGATGGGTTTGTGAAATTAATTGCCTGACCTTGTATCTTCAAGCCTGTTTTATCATCTATAAATTAGGAATAATATCTAGCCTGCCCATTCGATAAGGTTATTTTGAGACAAAAATGAAGATATTGGTATGAAAATAGTAGGTGAATTATATAAATTATTGTCATTGTAATTATTTATAAATAACTTTATTATTGTATCAACCTTATACTCTCAATACACATTTTAGCATCCCACAGATAACAGAACAAGCATCTGCAAAAAAAAGTTTTATGATTAATTTTTTGAGTTATCCTTTAGTATTAAATTTCAGGCAGTGACACTATTGTAAGCACAGAGATAGGAGAAAGGAAGAAAAGTAAGATGATGTTTACTGAGCACTTGCACCAAGTGCTCACTAGATTCTTTACTTGCACTTAAATCATTCTCTCAGTACTCCCATGAGGGCAGGTATTATTATTCAATTTTATAGATGAATCTAAAATTGAAAGAGTTGTAATAACTTATTAAAAGTCACTCAAGTAGTAAGTGGCAGAGCTAGGATTATAACCAAATATCCATCAACCTAAATTCTGCATTCTTCTCTATACATTGAGTTTTTTTGGAGAAAGAGGACAGTGAGGCAAAGGAATTAGAAAATGTTTGCAGATAGGAATAAATATAGCCTGTCAGAGAGGGTGGGGAGCCCTCAGCTGGGAAAGATGAGATAGATTTAGGTTCACTGAAAAATTTTGGCTGAAATATCTTGAAAGCCATGCCATAGTCTTGTTTTGCTCTTGACTTAGAGGCATGAGCCATTACGTGTTGAATAGGAGAGATCCTGGGTAAGTTAAGATTGTTTTGAGGGGAAGATTAGGTCACGTGAAGAAATCTGGTCTTGACTAAGTTTGATAAACATTGTAATGAAATAATGCATTTTATTATTCTGTTTCTATCTTTTAAGATACCAAATTCCCAGAGTGTGTAGCCAGCAGAAAATTCCATCCTTATTGATTTCTGTGGACCTCGAATCATTTGAAGTTGGATAGTCTCCATAGCCACCATGTTAGGTTCCTAAAGCAACTTCAGCCTGCACCCCTAGCCTAGTGCCCTTCCCTGTAACTAGACTAGACTGCCAGGTTCCGTGCCTGAAATGGTTTTCCGTTCTTTTCTGTCAACCAATATTATATCTAACCATTAAGGCTCAGCTCTTTCTTAACATTCCTATCTTGGCTTCGTGCAGATTTAGCTGCTCCTTTTTCCTGTTTCCAGTGGCTTGCCATTACACTTAAAGCAGCGTTCAAACTTCTTCTCACGCGTAGTCCGTAAGGCCCTGTGTAATTTCATCTGCCTGTCTCTCCAGCTTCATCTTCTCTTGCCTTCCCATTTCTCATTAAGCTCCAGCCTCATGAGCCACTTCAGTTTTCTCCAATAGTCCAAGCTTATTTCTTGTATTAGGATCCTGGAAGGACTGTGAAGAGAATTTAATAAAGGGACAATTTACAAAGGTGTTGGCAGGATGTAAGAGAAACACAGGGTATTCTCATAATGCAGCACGTGGAGCTAGTAATATTAGGGCACTGTCACCTCCCAAGACCTGAGGGAAAAAAGGGAGAAAGTGGTTACCAGACCTCAAAATAAGAGAATTCTGTTGAGAGGGTCACCTGATAAGAGCTTAGAAAGACAGATTGAGCGGCATAACTAGTTTAAGGTGACCCCACAAGGAAGGCCCCAGGGAAATAAAGAGTCAAACAATTCTCTCTCCTTCCCATATCTTTCTGGGGCTCCTCATGGTCTAAACTCAACCTGGAAGGCAGAGGGCAAGGGAGCCCTTTTTATTTAATAGGTTGAACCAATTGCCAAAATCAGCAATTCCATAAGGTTCGACTCAATGCGTACAGGCCAGCTTTCTGAGGCAAGGGGCAGAGCGCTAAGGAAGGCGAGAGGGAACTCTGGAGGGGCGAACAGCAGAGACCCAGCAAAGCTTCTCTAGAGTACTCTCACCCAGACCTTCAAGTGAGCTCCTCGTCACTCGTTCCTCAGCTCAAACGTAGGCTCTTCTCTGATGACGCCATCAAAAGTAGCGTAATCCCAAACACCAGTCACTGTTAAGTCATTATGTCATAGTACTTATCACCATCATCTGAACTTAATAGTTTTTTCTTATTAATATAGTTTTCCGTCTCACTCCACTAGGGTGTAAGCTTTATGTGAGCAGGAGTCTTGCCTGTTTGATTCACTACTGTGTTGCCAGCACCTAACACAATGCCTGGTGTTTATTTGGCACTCGATAATTCTTTGTGAAATAAATGAATTCATTACTCTTTCTTTCCATAGCAACTTGTGCTTCTTTGTACTTCTTTCATGGCATTATCACATTCTGGTTGATATTATAGTTGTTTATATATCTTTCTTTGATGAGCTTCCTGAGAATAACAACATTAATTTATTATTTTTAACTCCCAGAATCTGGTAGGGGGCCTAGTACATAGTAAGAGAGCACTAAAATTTTGTTTAAATGAAATAACAGTCCTTTAAAACAGGGTGGGAATTGGACAGTGGGTGGAAGGTCCAAGACATTCTATTTTGAGCTTGAGAAACTACCTTTTATTATTGCCTAATGATTGCCTGTCTGTGTCTTGTCATCTCAGTTTCTGCAAGGATAAACACCACGGTTTGTCCTCTTAGGTTCTCCAGAGCATCTTCACATTCTCATTTAGCGTTGGTTGATTCTGGCTTTAGACATATTTCTAATTAGCTTTCTTGGCTGCCTTCACAGTCCACAGTAAAATACAGGAAGGAAAATAGAAAAGATAAAGGGCTGCCATAGCAAGTAGTCCGACAGCAAAACAGGAAATAGGAAAAGCTTAAATTCAAGCTCCGTGAGCATGTGAATTTTTACTTTATTACTCGACTCCCAAGTATCTAGAAAAATGCCTAATATATGGTAGTAATAATAATGATTAAAAATAATAGCATAGGGCTATTAAGTGGCAGGTACCTGATTTATATCTAGACTTTGGTTCCAGAGTCCGTGCTCAATAAATATTTGTTGAATTAATGAATAAATAAAAGAATTAGCGGATTAAATGTGTTACATCTCAGTTTCCAACTCATTTGATTTTATCGGGATGGTGTTTATACTTAAGAAAAAATGCAATTTACGTTGTATTTGCAGTGTTTGTTAAACCAAATATAACTGAATATAAGTGGAGCAAAATTAATAATACTCTTCCTTTTTAACATCAGTAAATGTGACTATGCATTCCTATTGCATTTAAATATAAACTTCATTAAAACTGTGTTTCTCCCTTGACTTTCTATCTCCGTAATTAAAGCTGTTTCTTAACTCTCAGAAATGGTATTCACCTTTAAAAACCTCACGAAGTAGTAAAAATATTTAGTCCTAGTTTTACATGATGGCAATTTTCCCTTAGGCACAATCCCATTGCATTTATAGCACTTGCCGGAGTTGTGCCAGTCACACGGCTCCAAAAACTGCCAAAGGAAGAGGCTAAACTTTAAGCTGAGAAATCAAATAAAGAGGGGAGAAAGCAATTTGGCTGCATGTCATACCACCCTGACAGTGCCTGCCGTTCTGTTTCGGTTACAGTACATGCAGGTCGATGGACGTATCCATCACGTCCTTGTCTTTGTGACTTGAGAATCGCCAGGAGTGAGGTTCTGTCAGATACTTTGCCAGCTGGCTTGGTTCCTCACCGATCATGTCCCTGGAGCCTTGACAGCTTCTTTTAGATGACAAAATATTTCCTTCTGGAAATCTGTGCAAGTTGGAGGGCCACATTCTTCTGTGCTGGCCTGTCTTGGTGCAGTGCGTACAGCTGTGGTTGTATCATCTCAAGAGGATGATGTGGCCTTCCTGGGTCAGGTCAATCTGAGAGAAGATGGGCGTGGAAATGAAGGTGAAGGGGCCAGGGATGTTGGGCCCAGAGAAGAGCCTACTTCCGAATTTGCTATCTGTGACCTGGGGCAAGTCTACATACCTGGAACACTCCAGCCTGGGTTTCCTTCTTTATACATCATTCTTGTAGTGTTGCTATAATCGTAAAACAGAAAATATGTGGGAAAATACCAAATCAATTATAAAGTTCTACCTAGCCATTATTATTTTAATCTAAATAGCTTGTGATACCGAATATTCAGTCAAAAAGTAGTATTTTTTTAAAGTGTTAGCCTCAGAGTCAGAAGGCTGGGTACAAATTTTAGTTTTGCCGTTTGATATCTGGGTGATTTTATGCTATTCATTTAGTCTTCTGAACTTCAACTTTCTAATCCATAAAATTGGAATTCATAAGATCATTCAAGAAACAGATATTGAGCCCTTGTTTTGTGCGAGGACTTGGTTTTATGTGAGATAAGGAATGTAGGTACTTATATCTTGTGAAGGAGATAATAAGTAAAAATAGGCATGGTCCTAACTTGTAATCAAGTGTCGTTGTGCTGTAGGAAGTGGATCTAACCCAGCCGGATGCATCATTGACTATTTCCAAACAGCATTTGAGGCAACGAACAAAAAAGCCTAGAATGGTAAAACAGTCTCTCATAGAGACTCTTAACACCACAGTAGCATTTGACCCCCACAGTACACTGTAGTCCGATGTTTTCCTATTGGGAATAGGAGGAGCAGTAACATTGTTACCCTCACCTTCACCCACCCATCTTTTCATTTAACACATTTATTAAGAGCCAATTTATAGTTGTAATTGCTCTTCAACTGTAAATATTTGTGCTATTTCCCCACATGCTTTTCACTCAAAAAAATCTGAAAAGCTTCTCATTGGATGTCTTCTGTGAAGCCGTATGGAGAGGACAAGACCCTTGAACTTAAAGGTGAACAGCCTGGCCTTTGAATTTCTGCTCTACCAGGCCAGACAGAGGAGCTCTGGCTTAGTTGTAGAGCCTGGCACATAGCAGGCTCTCAATAAATAGTAAGCGAATGGATGAATAAATGAATGGATGATCCTACTTCATGAGCATCAGTTTGCTCCCCTATAGAATGGAAATGATAATTCCCGGATCCCAAATGGTTGTGAAATTTACATGAATTATTTTATAATACTTAAAAACTGTTTCTATAAATAGAAAACCAACAAATTTATCTGTGCCTGAGCTCCATCCTCCTATTATCCAGTGCAGACAGCCATTTGCTCCCTGGAAATTACCTGCTCTGATCTAGCTTGCCTCAGGATGTTTCAGAAAGCTCTCTTTTGGCCAGATTACTCTGGCTGCTACGTTGATCACGAACTACATGGGGCTACAAGTAAGGAAACCAGTTAAGAAGCTGTTTGTGTTATCTAGGCAAGGAATGATGGTGACTTGAATCAGAGTGGTAGCAGTGGATTGTTTACTAGATATATTTTTAAAGTAAGCCCCAAAGTATTTCTTAAATGTGTAATAAAAGATAAAGGGGGGGGGGCAGGTCAAGGGTGATGCAGGATTTTTTGCTCTGGAGTTGCCATCATCTGAATGGGAAAGACTGTTCATGCATTAGGTTTGCAGAGGTGAGATCAGATGTTCAGTTTGAGGCATGTTAAATTTAAGATGTTTATTGGAATCCAAGCAGAAATATTGAAGAGTAATTGGATATATGAGTCTGGAGATAAGGAAAGAGGTTTGAGCCAGAGATATAAATCTGGTCCACAGTGCTGCAATACGGTGAAGGGGCTGAGGACAGCCATTGCCTTTGGTACGTAGGAGATCACAGATGATGTTTTCACAGTCATTTCAGTAACATGACAGGGAAAAAGGCAGACTGCGATGCGTTAAGGGGAAAAAATGAGCATCAAAGACGTCACAATATTTACTATGGATTATGCTTTTTGAGTATTTTGATAATGGAGGGAAAGGGCAAAGGAGGCAAGAGTCGAGTGAAGGGAACTGATGCTTTCATTAAGCTGTAATTTCTGTACATTGACATTCCATACCTCTTAACACACTTTTCTCCATTAGCTTCCTGTCTGTCTTCAACCATTCCTTCTCTGGTTCTCCCCAGCCTGATCCATAAAGGTTCTGTCTGCAGTATTTTTCTCTTTGGACTTTGTTCTCTCATCTAGCAGAGAAAGCTGTAACAACCTAGCCTGGCATACAAGACTCTCCAAGATCTGGTTCTGGTGTGCTAGTGTAGATTTCTTCCTCCCACACCCTGTCTCCCGTGCAGCCTAAGCTCTTTGCACTCTAAATTGATTCCATTCCCGAGCTTCTCACTTTCGTGCTTCTATGCCTTACAACATGTTCCTCACTTTGTGGCAGGAGCCCCAGCTGCTCCCTTTCTTCCCGTATCTAAAGCTTCCTTCTTGTCCGAGACTCCACTCAAGTTGCATTGCTGCAGGCCGCCTCAGACTCCCCTCCATCCCCTGTAGGAATCAGAACACAATCTGTATTTCTTATAGTAATTATGACCTGCAACTTGTCAAAAAAAAAAAATGCCCTAAGTTATTACATAATAAATTGTTTTACAGTTGTTGATACAAATGTCCAAGATGTTGGGCAATCTTTTTCTGAAGCTTTGAGATTCTGATTCCCTTACTAC
The DNA here is from genome assembly GCA_004026885.1 of Lyroderma lyra. NCBI lineage: Eukaryota > Metazoa > Chordata > Mammalia > Chiroptera > Megadermatidae > Lyroderma > Lyroderma lyra. The sequence continues at coordinate 34,614 of PVJL010007365.1, read as the reverse complement.
CAAGTGCCCCGAAGATGCCCAAGTCTGACATCACCTCCCACCCCTTCACTACGTCATTTAGCTCGTCACCTCCTATACAGCTACTCTGTGGCCTTTCGAGCTACTACGCTGCCCTGAGCTTGAGGGACCTGGACTTTAGTTCGCCATTCACTGGGAGGTCATGAGTACCAGTATCAACATCAGTGTCATGAACATTAACTTGAGTATTAGTCACTTCATACACAATGAGCATCACGGTCTCTACTGTAGAGGAGAGTAAGACAATCACGGCTTGAAACCAATGATTATGCATACTGTTTAAACGTCACCCCCTTTAGGGTATCTTTCTGGTATTCCCACCCCAACGTCCCCCAGCTCTGTGTTTCCACATCATTTTGTATAAACTTCTGTTGTTGCATTTATCACACAGTATTACTTAGTCTGTGCCACACGGTTAGCATCAGAGATGGGTTAGTGCCGTGTTAATAGGATGGAACGTAGAGTCAGGTAGATCGGGGTTCAAACTTTAGCTCTCCTATTTCTTAACTGTGTGACCTTGAATAAAATCATGTAATGCTCTGATTTTTGGTATCATGATCTATACATTGGGGACTCTATTAGGAAAAAATGAGATGGTAAATATAAAACATCTGGCAGACTTCTGATACATATCAAGTTATTCAATAACTATTTGTCAATTCAATTTCATTGAATTGGTCCAGTTTACGAAGTATTCTCTCTGCTTCTAATGCCATGAACTATTTGGGGGACAAAATTGAATATTCAATTTCATTTTTATTAAGTGAAAAGCTTTGCTGTTTTAACCTGCTGTGAACCTTAGTACTGGACTGGTTGTCTGAAGGACTAGCATATTTTTGTATTTAAATAGAACAAATTGAATTACAGCATAAACAGCAGTAGAAATTCCTGCAGAGTAGTGTTTTTTCAACATAAACCATTATTCCTTCCAGCCATATGTGTAGACACAGCAGAGCTTCTGTATTTATATGTTTTCATTAAAAACAAAATGATTAATTTCACAATTTATTGTATTCGTCACAGCAGCCAAATTCAAATTAAATAGTCTAGTGCTTAGAAATATTAAAGACTGACTTATTGAAAGGAGTCTGTAATTTTGGTGCCGTTTCTTAGTAAGAGCCCATAGTTGTAATTTTCTAGCAAGGAATCTGAAAGGGTTTCATAGTACCATTTTTCCTGATGCATTATTTTTGGAGATTTTAAATCCATCCCTCATTACTTTCAGTAACCCAATTTCCTTACATGTCTGTTAACTCTGGGAGCAGTAACACATCGTCAACAAGGTGCAGCTTGAAGGTTGGAAAGATCTATTATTTGGATTCTGGCCCTCGGCCCAGTCCTTAATGTCTTCCAGCACCTCCCTGATCTGTAAAACGAGAAGTAAAACGTGGTTTTCAGAGTAATTGTGTCAGACGAGTGGAAGCAAGTGAAATGCTTGGCACCAAGTAAATGTTCCTTTTAAAACTGTGTACACTTGTATTTATCCATGAAAGAGAATGTTCTTACTTTCCAAGACCAAGGGTTTGTTGTTGTTTTTTCCTGTGTGCTTACCTTTAAATAATCATTACAACCTGATGAGAGAGCATATTGAAAATTTAAACTTGGGATCTGTTTTTAATTGCTTTGGATTAAAAATACTTCTTTATAGTTTTTACTATGACTTTGTTCACAATTACTGTTAACTTACCTGGTTGTAAAGGTAATATGTGTTCACTGCAGAAAGTTTAGGAAGTATAGAAAAGCCTAAAGAAAATAAAAATCACCTGAAGTCTCACAATTTAGTGGCCACCACTGTCAACATCATAGTTTATTCCACTTGTGTACATGCATGTGCTGTGTGTATGCATGTTCGTTTGGGTACCTTTCATTTTATAAAATTGAGATTATAAAAATACTCTGGGTTTTTATTGTTTCTTAAAGTTTTTTACACGTTGCAATATATCACAAACATTTTATGTGTCATTACACTTTTCAAAAATACTATTTTAATGGCAACAAAGTATCTCATCATATACATATAAGTTATTTAAAAGACATTTGTTTCAATCCATTTACATTGTTTCTAAGTATTTGCTCTTATATATGACCTGTCATCTCAGCAATGAACATTCTCGTGTGTGAATTGCTCTGCAGTTACAATTATTTCCCTAGGATAAATATTTAGCAGGATAATTCTAGGGTCAAAGGGTATGAACAGCCACATATTGTCAAAATGCCTTCTAGAAAAATATTTTGCCAGTGTGTGGCCCCATTGAACTGTGTAAAAGAATATTTATTTCTCAACTCCTTATCACATTGGGTAGTACAGTATTGTTAATGGTTGCCAGATAGAGAAATATGGTATTTTAGGGTGTTCTTTTACATTTTTAAAAATAAGAGTGGGATTAAACACATTTCATGTGTTTATGGTATTTTATTCTTTCTTTAAAGAATCCCATTTTTCTAAAAATATATTCATCTTTTTCCTTGTTAATTCATAAGGTCATTTTACGTATTAACACTAAGGCCAAGCTCAGTCAATAACATGATGATAAAAGGCACTGAAACATGAAGTCCTTTGATGTCCCTTGGCTACAAGATAGGTTTTTTCCAGTAGAGTCAAACTTGGCCACTCTTTAAGATCCCTTCTATTCCAAAATCATATGACTGTGTGATTTATAATCACTGTGATTCTCCTTGGTTTCACTTATGGAGTTGAAGTGACTTAGAGTCAGAAGTGTTACCTATATACACTTAAGATTCTCCTGTTCCTCTTAGTTCTGGGTCAGGCTGCCGGGAAGATGAGAAGTTGTCCTGGGCTCCCTTTCGAAATCTACGTGCTCCTTCTCATCCACATTTAAAATACTTAAGCCTGCCCTATACTTCAATGGGAAAATTCCTTAACTACACAATTTCCTTGAACTCTTTCCTTTGGTAGTAGACAAACTTTGTGAAAGACTTTTCAATATTTTCAACTTTTAATTTACATTTTTCAATAACCTATCAACATTGCTCCCGCAACTCCAATGAAAGTGACTTTAACGGGTCAATAGTGACCTTCCTGTCACCAAATCCAGTAGATAGTATCTTCCTCATCTTTTAAGTGTATTTGAGCCTGTTGACCACACAGTCCTGAATTTTTTAATTTCATGAGACCATGCTCTGCTGTTAGGTTTTTTTCCTCAATAACTCTTCTATAGGTTTTTCTCCCTTTGCTAATTTCCTAAGTATTGGTGATTTTCAACTTGCTTGGTCCTCATCTTTTATCCATTTTTTAACTCTGCTAGGGAAGTTCAAATAGTCCATTGGCTTTAATTACCAACTGTGTGTTTCTTCCTGGCTCTCTGACTTTATATCCAAACCTGTATTTCCATCTACTGGTCTCCTGTCTCTTCTTTGGTACATTGTAGGCACATCAAATCCCACTCAAAACCAGATTTATTGTCATCCCTATAAACTGAAGCTCCTTTGGTGTCTTCTATTTCTGTAAATGCCTCTACCACTCATTCAGTTGTCCAGGGCAGAATCCAGGGTATTATTCTTGATTCTGCTCTTTTCAGAATCCAGGCAGTCACCAAATCCTGCCACTCTTGTCAGTTTTCCAGCTTTCTAAATATCTCTACAAAACATAGTTGCTGTTTTTAAACATACCATCCTCTCTTGCTTTGAGCATTTGCACATGCTGTTATGTCTACATGTTTCACTGACTACCCCTGACATCTCCTTCAGATCTCAGCTTCCCCTGAGAAATTTTTCTAAGCCTCTAATTTGGATTACTTGTTTGATGATGTACTATCATTGTGTCTGGATTTCCCCAACATAGCATTTAACACACTTGTTATTGCTCATTTAATGAGATGCTCCGTAAGAACTTTGTCCTTTTAAATAAATCAACTTTATTGATTTGTGATTTATGTATAATAAACTTGACACAATTTAAGGGTAGAGATCAATGAGTGCTAACAAATTTATACACCTACAGACCCACCACCACAATCAAGACAGAGTATTTTCATCACCTCCAAAAGTTTGCTCGTGCCTCTTCCCAGTCAACCTTCACCTCTGACCCCTTGACTCAGGCAACCACTGCTCTGCATCCTTCCATTATAGAAGATTCCTAAACTGTAATATAAATGAAATAATGAAGTATGCATTCTTTGATATCTAACATCTTTACTCAGTACTGTATTTTGCAGTTATTGGTACTTCATTTGTTTTAATTGCTGAATTAATATTCACAGTATTCCATTCTGTGATTATACTATAAGTTTGTAAATCTGTTCATGTGTTGATGTAAATTTGAGTTATATTGAAGGAATAAAACTACTATGAATATTCAATGTAAGTTCTTATGAAGACATTTAATTTATTTTTAAAATTTTATTGTGATAAGAACACAATATGAGATTTACTTTCTTAATAAATGTTTAACTCTACAATTCAGTATTGTTAACTGTAGGGATGATGTTGTACCGCAGATCTCTGGAAGTTACTCATTTTGCAAAATCGAGACTTTATGTCCATTGATTAGAAATCTCCATACGATTTTTCACAGTGATTGTACCATTTTGTGTTTCCACAAGCAAGTGCACAAGGGTTCCGATTTCTCTACATCCTCACCAGCACTTGGTGTGTGTGTGTGTGTGTGTGTGTGTGTGTGCGATATAATAGCCATCCTGACAGATGTGAGGTGATATCTCATTGTGAATTTCACTTGCATTTACCTCATGATTAGTGATGTTGAGCACTTTTTCATATTGGCCTGTTGGTCATTTTTTGTATGCCTTCTTTGGAGAAATGTCTGTTCAAGTTCTTAGTATATTTTAAAATTGTATTTTTAGTTATTTTTACTATTGAGTTGTAAGAGCTCCGTATATATCGTGGAAATTAACTACTTACCCAGTGTATGATTTGCAAATGTATTCTCCCATTCTGTAGGTTACATTTTTTACTGTGTTGATTATTTCCTTTGCAGTGCAGAAGCTCTTTAGTTTGATATAGTCCCAGTTATTTAGTTTTGGTTTTGTTGCCCATGCTTTTGGTGTCATAGCCATGAAATCATTGCCAAGACCAATGTCAAGAAGCTTTTACCTCTGTTTTCTTCTAGGAGCTTTACAGTTTTTGGGTCTTATCTTTAAGCCCTTACTCCATTTAGTTTTGATTTTTGTGTATGGTATAAGATAAGGTTCCAATTTCATTCTTTTGCATGTTGATATTCACATTTGATATCTAGCATCTTTACTCAGTACTATATTTTGCAAATATCAGTACTTCATTTGTTTTAATTGCTGAATTAATATTCACAGTATACCATTGTGTGATTTACTATAACTTTTTGCATGTTTTTTTTTTTTAATTTTTGTTCACAAATCATTGCTGAATCGGTGTTTGTGAGTGAGAGGAGGGTTCAAGGCTTTCTACTCCACTATCTTTCTGACATCACCCCTCAGTATCATACTTTTTAAATTACTATAGCTTTGTAATACTCATATATTTTGAAACCAGCAAATTGATGGCACACAATTTTCTTTCTTTTTATTTCCATCTAGGAGTGAATTAATGGATTGTACAGTAAGTATATTTTAACTTTATAAAAATCTAGGAAAACTTTTCTAAAATGGTTGTAGGTATCATTTTTATATTCCCACCAGTAATGCATGAAAGTTCCAGTTGTACTATATTCTTGCCAATGCTTGTTATTGTTAATATTTTTAATTTTAGCCCATCTAGTAGGTATGTAGTGGTATCCAATGTTTCTATTTTAGTTTCCTAGTAACTAACGATGGCGAGCCTTTTTCATGAGTTTATCTTGCTTTGGTTGGTTGTTGGTTAATAGTCTGTTCAAATATTTTGCCCATTTTCTGATTTAATTGTTTATTTTATTAATGACTTGTATGAGCTATTTATATTTTCTGGATATGAGTTTGTTGTCAGCTACATGGTTTACGACAATTTTCTCTTTTTCTGTGTTTTTTTTCTTTTCATTTTCTGAGCGGTCTCTTTAAAAAAGCAAACAAATGGAGTTCCCTGGTGCTGTAGTGGCTTAAGGCTTCAGCGCTAGTGCTGTCAACGCTGTGGCCTGGGTTTGATTCCCAGCCAGGGAACTACCCACATACAAACAAACAAACAAAAAAAAGTAAACATAATTTAATTTTTATATAGTTCATTTTATCATACTATTGTATTTAAGATTCATGCTTTCTGTATCCTATCTAAGAAATCTTTGCCTAACCTAAGGTGAAAATATTCTTCTATTTTTTTCAAGAAATTTTATAGCTTAGCTTTCACATTTAGATCTATTATTTCTAGTTAATTTTTATATATAGCACATTATAGTCAAGCTTTTTTGGGGGGTGGTTGTTTGTTTGTTTGTTTTTTCTCATATGAACATCCAGTTGTTTTAGCATTATTTTTTAAAAAGACAATCCTTTTCTGATTCACTTACCTTGGCTCTTGTGTTAAAAATCAATTAACCATATTCTGTATCTATTCATATTCTATGTCTGGACTCTACGGTGTTTCATTGATCTATAATACATGTCTATCCTTAGGCCGATTTCACACATTGTTCATTACTTGGTTTTATAAAAAGTCTTGAAATTAGTAGTTAAGCTCTTCAACCTTGTTTTTTTTTAATCTTTCAAAATATTTGTGGCTATTCTGGTTTGTTTTTTTGTTTTTTTTTGTTTTTTTTTTTTTTTTTGCATTGCTATCTAAATTATAGACTCAGTTGATCAATTGGGATTGCATTTAATCTTAAGGTACATTTTAGGAGAATTAGTAGCCTAACAATATTGTACTTTCCAATGCATGAACATAATGGCGTTTCTTCATTTATTTACATCTTTTAAAATTTCTTCCTACAGTGTTTTGAAATTTTCAGTGTTGTTTCAGTTGGTAATAAAAGATTGTTGAGATTTTCAACTATAATTGTGGATTTGTTTTTCTTTAGTTCTGTCAGATTTTACTTTATGTATTTCAAAGCTGTTTTTGGTGCATTCATTTTTATAATTGTTGTCTTCTTGATGTAGTGATCCTTTGATCATTGTGAAATTTTCTCCTTATGCATACTCGTATTCTTTTCCTGAAATTATTTTATATTACTATAATAAATTCTGCAGCTTTCTAATTATTACTGACTGAATGGTATATATTTTTCCATTCTCTATACTTTGAACTATTTGTATCTTTATATTTAAAGTAAATTTCTTGCCAATGGTATTTATTTCAATTTTGATTTTTAAATCTAGTCTGACAATCTCTGCTTTTAATTAGAGTGTTTGAATCATTTGAATATCATGATATATGAATTTGGCTGGGTTTAAGTCTATCATCTTGCTCTTTGTTTTCCATTTGTTCCATCTATTCTCTGTACATTTTCCCCTCCTTTCCTGATTTGTTTTAGGTTAATTAAGGTATTTTTAAAGATTCTCGTGAATGTTTACTGTTTGCTTATTACCCAAAGCTCCTTGCTTTATCTTTTTGGGGGTTGCTCTGGGATTTACAATAATTATCTGTGACTTACCACAACCTACTTTCAAATAGCATTATAACTGCTCATAGGTACTGACTTGTCCTTATAACAGCACATTTTTTCTTTCTGTTTTTATCATCATAGATTTTATGTCTATATCACAATATATTGCTATTATTTTTATTTTAAACATCCAATTCTGCTGGTCACAAATTCTCTTAGCTTTTGTTTAGCAGAAATTTTTTCATTTTGTTTTAATTTTTAACAAAATCTGATTTCCTTTATAATGAAATGTTCAATTATGTTGCTTTTATTTTGAAACACATTTTTAGTATAATTTTAAGTTGACAGTTTATTTCAGCACTCTAAAGGCCATTCAACTGTCTTTTGCCTTGTATGGTTTTGATGAGACTTCTGTAGTCATTTTTATCTTTCTTTCTCTTTACAGAGTGTTATCTCTTACCGCTTACTGCCTTTGAGATTTCTTTTCTTTATCACTTGTTTCCCAAAATTTATTATAATGAGTGTTGGGCAGTTATTTTATGATTAATCTACATAATGTTTATTGAGCTTCATTGATCTAGATCTATGAGTTTACATTTTTAATCAAATTTGGAAATTTTTAGCCAGTATTTCTTCAAATAGAAATAATTTTTCTGTACTTTCTCCTCCTCCTGTGACTACGCATGTGTTAGACTATGTGATATTGTCCCAAAGGTCACTGAGACTTAATATTTTCAGTATTTTTTTTTATCTCTATGTTTTATTTTGGTCAATATAGCAGTATCATTAGGCTGTGCTTGGTATGCTGTCATTTTTCCACTGTCCAAAATACACCTCCAGGCAAAAAGCCTAGTTGATTATAAGGCTCACCTCACATTTTTCTCTTATTTTAGGCATTAGAGTCCTGCATTATTTGTTGTCTAATATCCGAAAACAAATTTTTAATATATTTTGGTCAGTTTTCTAGCTGTTTAAAGCCATAGGGTAAACATAGTTTCTGATATTATATCATGGCTGGAAGTGTTACCGGAAAGTGGGGTGCCCTCGTCAGCGCAGTGTCCAGGTCCATGGTATCTCGAGCAAAGAATTGAACAAGACACACACCAAAGTATAGAGGTGAAACAAAGAGATAGTTTATTGAAAAGAAAACATTCCAAAGAGGTAGGAGCTGGAGCGAGCAGGAAAATGGCTTAAGAGCCCCTATTAACAAGGCTTTGTTACTTTTATTTTCTTCCATGTCTTAAGGGGAGACACCTCTGGGCGTGGAGGTCTCTAGACTGACAAGTCTGATTGACAAGGGGCCTATTAAGTACCGCCTGCGGACTCCTCCTGTTCTTTCCCAGAGTTCAGTCTATTGTAATGATATTAATGACTTCCCGGCATATGTATGACATTACAATGATGGTAAAATTAGGCTCAGGTGAGTTGAAGGTCATTGTAACTCTCACTTCGCAGCTGTTAGGAACTGGCTCAAACTGGTGGTCTTCTTGGGCCCTCTAACTTCCTAGTATTTGCCTGGAACTTCCTCCTGTGGCTGCCTAGCCTGGGGCAGGGATTACTAGTGAAAGGGTGGTATCTCAGCAGTGACTATCCAGCAGGGCAAGTCTCATGGGAGGGGTCCCGAGATCCCTTCTATTCTATCTGTCTTCCTCACATTTCCTTGAGAGACGTGATCCCCATGAATCTCCATGGGAAGCTGAGGGGCTGGAGGTCTCATCTTCTGTATCTGCTTGGATCCATGGAGCTCTCACCCTATCTGATCTAAAAGGGGAAGGAAGGGGTCTCAAGATCTGCCATGTTGACTTCTTTGGTTGAGATAGGCTGGAAGCCTTGTTGGGGTACCACTAGTATCCCTATGGTCCCTAGATAAGGAGAAATTAATTCAATTAATAGTTTAAAAAGCATCGACCCAAGAAATAGTTCTCAAAGCCCCGTCACTAGGTGGTTTTGAGGTGGAAAGTCCATTGAGCCTGCGGCCTGTTGACTTCTGGCTTAGCTAGTCATTCAGGTGTTATCTCCTGTGTCTCTCCAGAAAGACCTGGAAGGGACGCTTGCCTGTAGTAATTGTAATTAGCAAGCTGGAGGTGTAAGTTTCAAATTTTGGAGTAATCATCCATGTTGCTCAGGGTGAGGAACCAGAGAAAATTGATCAAGAAAGTGATTAAGGCTTTGGACTAGAAAAAGGTGAAACTGAGGGCTAAAGAACAAGGAAAAGGAGTCTGTAGTGGGGTGGGGAGAGGGCTGCTTTGTTTGGCCCACATCAGAAGCATAACTTCAAGTTCTTTTGTTTTATTTATTTATTTTTTGTAGTATGTGGGTAGCTCCCTGGCTGGGAATCGAACCCAGGCCGCAGCGTTGACAGCACCAGCGCCTTAAGCCACTACACCACCAGGGAACTCCTCAAGTTCTTTTAAATGTCTTTGAATGTGATCTATCATAGTGAATATAGTCAAAATCCAGGATCTTTAATACCCAAGTTTATACCAAAGCTGAATTTTAGTTCAGTTTGTGAAACGTTAATAATCACTGACAAACCGCTGAATTTTTTACTGAGTTTTGGGATATAAAGATAGAATTGATAAAATTTCTTTAAAATTGAGAAAATTTCCTTAGGAAAGACATGTGGATAAGTGATCTTGGGCAAGTCATTTTACAACATATTGACCAAGCCACCATGTTGTAATTAAGAAAGAGTAGAGTGGATAACATTACTAATAATCTTCCAAGACAGATCTTGATTATACTGTGTAGAAGAATATGCCAAGACTGTTACTTTATCCTACCACTTACTATGTATAACTTTGGGCGAATTAATAGTTGTCTAAACTTGAGTTTTCTTTATCATCTCCTAAAAACTTTGGAATTTCCTACAGTAAAAGCTGTAAAGGTGTCTATTGTTTGTTAATTAGGCGACCTTTGGAAAACTCCTGGTTAACCTAAGGATGGGGGCTGGTTGCCCGGAGAACCAACCAAGTGATTAGAGAGTTGGAATTTTCAGTCTCCACCCTCCCACCTCCCACCCCACATACCTCCAGGAAGGGGAGAGGATTTGGATATTGAATTCATGTGACAGTGGCCAGTGATTTAATCAACACTGCCTCTGTGATGCAGCCTCCATAAAAACCCAACAAGACAGGGTTTGTTCTGAGGGCTTTTCAGGTTGGTGAATACAAGGAGGTGGGGGGAAGAATGGTGTGCCTGGAGAGAGTACGGAAGCTTCATGCCCCTCCCCACATACTTTGCCCTATGCATCTCTTCTATCTGACTGTTTCTAAATTTTATCCTTTAATAACAAACTGGTAATCCAGTAAGTAAAGTATTTTTCTGAGTTCTGCAATCTGCTCTAACAAATCGGTTGAACCCAAGGAGGGAGTTGTAGGAACATTCGATTTATAACCAGTTAGTCAGAAGCACAGGTGACAGACAGCCTGAGCTTGTGATTGGCATCTGAAGTTGGGAATAGGGGTGCAGGTTTGTAGGACTGAACCTTCAACCTGTGTAATCTGATGCTATCTCTGGGTAGGCAGTGTCGGAATTGAGTTGAATTGTAGGACGCCCTGCTGGTGTCCAAGAATTGCTAATTGGTGTGAGGAAACTGACTCACACACACACACACACCATGTTGAAATTTGGTACAAAATTCAAAACAGAGGCTAATTGTTTTTGTACTTTAGGGATGAGAGGCTCTTTTCTAATGAAAGTCTAGGGAAAAAAGTCATCTCTCTGCAGAGTAAATTTGTCCAGGCCATGAAGAGTAGAAACTTAGTTGTCTTGGTGTGCTGAAAAGGATAGGAATTGGAAGAAAGACAGATTTGGGCTCAGACTCTCATTCAGTATCTGGGTAACCCTGAGAAAGACCCTCTCTGAGCTTATTTCCTCATTTAAGAATGAAGATGACATTACTCACTTAATAATGTAATTGTCATAAACAAATTAGTTAATGGACAGGAAAGTAATTTGTAATCTGGAAAGGTCCAACTAGCTATTTTCTATTATTTTTATTTTAGCAGTTGTTTTTTTACTCTCCTCTTACTCTTCTTTCCTTTCCAATGTGGAAGTCACCATATCTCATCTGCTTAGACTGTCTGAAGATTCAGGCTAATTATGCTTCATATACACTAGCTCTGGTTCTCCTGGGGAGACATCCTGGTTAAAGAGAAAGAATTCAAATTATAGACTTTGAAGCCAATGATCTGTGCTTTATGTCTCATTTCACCACTTGCTGGCTGTATGGTGATGGACAAATTATTCAGACATCCTTGGTATCATTACCCCATCTATAAAATGGAGACGTTAAACTCTTCTCAGTGGTATTATGAGAACTAAGTGATATGTGTAGTAAATGCTACACATGAAAGGGCCAAAGAAAAATTCTATTACGGCAGATATCAAAATTCTCCAAAATAGGCCTTTTTCTGTATTTTCTAGAAAATGCACCAAAATATGCTATTTTCTGGACATGTATTGTGGATATGTTTGAACATTGAATGATTAAATGCCAAGATTGTTTTTTCTTTCTTCTTTTTTTTGGGGGGAACACTGTAATTTTTATGGATCTATTAAAAATCACTTTTCAAATTCACACTGTAAAATTCTTCTCTTTCAAATTTGTCAGTATCCCCATGTCACCCACTGACCACTAACAAACTGTAGGCTCCTGTGAACTTACTCACAGTTGTCAAGAAAACTCCTAGCAACTCCTGAGCCCAGACCATGTACCCGTTCTTAAGGTAATGTACAGTTTCAGGACCACATAACTCTTGTTAAGACTGTCACATTCTCCATTGACATGCCCAACTGATGGAATAGCCAACCGTAGAATAGCAAAGAATTCATCACAAATGAAGGCTGCTTTTGGAGTAAAATAGCACAAATATACTTAAGCTCTAGGCCTTCTTTATTTCCACAATCTACCTTTCACTGCCTTAGCCAGTGGTTCTAAAGCTTATCTCAAGGTTTATCTTCTAGAGCAGGCCCACTATGATAATATTAAAAATACCTTTTCTGCCCTAAAATCACACCATAGAGTATTATAACATCCTCTTTTCAATAGAATAAGAAAATTAATAGAGAAATGATACACAAGCTCACTCTAGCTTTCACACTGATATTTTGTGTGACCGTAAACAAGTCCCCATCTATAAAATTAGGAGAGTTATTTTCATGATCTCCAGGAGAACTTCCAGCCCAAATAGGGATTTTTTACATGCCAAGAGGGGAGCTAACATTCATTGTAAGCCTACTATGTGCTTGTTATTTTATATGCATTCTCTTAATTGGTCTTCAAAATAACTCTATTTCAATAGCTATATTATATTCTAGAAAACAGACCTTTGGATGTTAACTAATTACTTCAGGTATTGTCTACTAAGGGAGAAACTGGGATTCCAAGCATGTCTTAAATCTATTCAAATCCCTGGCCCTCTCTATATTACATGTGTTGCTTTCTCAGAATACTTAAAACTTTAACTTAGCAGAACACAGGCCAAGTTAGGCAGTTGCTAGGATTGTGAAATTGGTACATTAAATTGTTTGAACTGTCAGACTCAATGTTAGAATGTATCTCAATTTAGTTCTAAAACTTTCCTGAGAAGCTACTCATTGCTTGTGCTGAATGCTAAAATAATAATCATATAATTCTGTCCTTAGGAAGCTCACAGTTTAGTTAAATATCTTTCAAAATATATTCTTTGCAGTCTTAGAGTATACTCAACATTATATAACAGCTATTTCTTAAGGATTCAACTTTATGGTGGGGACTAAGTATACATTAGTAAATAAAATACATATTATTTCTTCCTTCACGGGCCTTGTGGTCTAGTGGTAGAGACCATATACAAGTTAACAATTAAATAATACATACTTTAAAACTGTGATAAACTATGATAACTTCCAGGTTTTAATGATAGAAATTAGCAGGAGAGTCCTATTTAGAAGGTGTGGACAAAGGAGACCTCTCTGAGGAGGTGACATTTAATCTGAAGCTTGAGGATTATTATTTAGTGATATTTAGTGGAGAGCACTAAATATTATGCCAAAAAGAAGGAAGAGAGTGGTTGAAAGCCTCTAGTGGGAAGATACAGAATTCAAGGAATTGAAAGGAAAAAATGTAGACAATAAAGTTGGGAAGAGAAGTGGAGCTAAAATCAGATAGGGCTTGAAATTTGTATTAGAATATTTGAATTTTTGTGTTGTTTCTTTTTTGTTGTTGTTTTGTTTTCTCTTTTCATCACCATTTATTTAAATCCCCCTCCCTCCTCTCCCACCCCATTCCACATCTCCCCTCCCCTCCCCACTCATCCCCAAACAAACATTAAAGTATTGATTGTGTCCATGAGTTATTTGTTTGTTTGTTTGTTTGTTTTGTTGCTTTCAGTTTTATGTTCCACATATGAGTGAAGTCATGCAGTTCTTTGTTTTTTCTGTCTGGCTTATTTCACTAAGCATGATGATCTCCAGATCCATCCATTTTGTTGCAAATAGCAGTATTTCATCTTTTCTTACAGCTGAGTAATATTCCATTGTGTATATGTACCACAGCTTCTTTATCCAGTCATCTGTCGCAGGGCACTTTGGTTGTTTCCATGTTTTGGCCACTGTGAGCAGCGCTGCGATGAACATTGGGGTACATAAGTCTTTGCGGACAAAGGTTTTCAAGTTTTGGGGGTAGATCCTCAGAAGGGGGATTTTCTGAGTGGATTTTGTTTTAACACAAAGAGAAGACATTGAAGGCTTTTTAGTGCACAGGCAGTCAGGGGAAGGGGATTAACATTTAGGCAAATGGATGTCCTTTTTTTTTCTTTTTTTAAAAACACTTTGATTTTATGAAAAACAGACTATCTTAGTATATACTGAGGAATAGAGGGAATTAGCATGAAGGCTGTGGTAGGAGTGAGAGATAGTGGCTTGAATTAGGATGGGTGGCAGTAAAGATGAAAGAAGTTAAAGGATTGAGATATCTACTGGAAGTTAGGTTATTGAAAGATTAATTATATCTGGGAGTAAATGGAGAATTGGAAATCAAGATTGAGTTCAGGTTTCTGGCTTGGGCAACTGGTTGAACATTATTGCCATTGATTGCATTGGAGAGTTTTGAAACGTAGGGAATGTGGATGAAGTAGGGGAATCGGCATGTTTATTTTGAAAATGTCAAGTTTTAGATACCTTGAATCTCTAAGGGAAAGTATTTATTATAGTCTTTTGGATATACATGGCTCGAGTCCAGAGGAGAAGTTTGAGCTAGAGACATACATTTGAGAGTTGTTAGCATATAGATGATATTTAATGCCTATATTTGGACAAGAAAACCTAGGAGGAAAGGTAGAGAAAAAAAAAATAAGATGGTATAAGATCAAACCCTGGGGAATTAAATATTTATAGGCTGGACAGAGGAGAAGGGGCCCACATAGAAATCAGAAAATAAGTCGCCAGAAGCAGGAGGAGAACCGAGAGCAGAGTGAACTGAATTGTCTTTGACGAATAGGAGGTGCTGGCAGCATGCATCTGCAGAAGTTTGGCCAAGAAGGGGAGCAGAGAAATGGGCAGTAGCTGATGGGGGGTGGAGTATGAAGTCATGGGGTCACAGTTATTTGCTACTGTTAATGATCCAGGAAGAGAGCAAGATTGATGGTGCTTTAGGGACACAGGAGATGGCCAAAAGAGTAGTTTTTAAGCAAGTGTGAGGCATGGGATCCAGAGGACATGCTGAGGGCCTTTGTTAGTAAGGACACATTCACCCATGGTAATAGGATTATAGGTTGTGGATGTTCCTGTCTGATGGTTTTTAAAATAGAAAGCATTGGATGAGATTATCCTCTAAAAAATGGTAGTAAAGGGAAAAGAATAATGATTTCCAAGAAATAGAATGTCTGGACTAGTTTTTTTCAGAGAAAATAAATGAGAAACCTACTTACCAGAATAACCTTGTAGAATTGCTAAGGAGTGATAATAGCTGCTGGAGGACCAAGATAATGAATTTAAAGTAACTTCTGTTCACTGATATATCTTAGGCATCTAGAATAGTGGCTAATACATAATAAATGATCACTATTTGTTGAATGAGTAGATATAAAAACAAATAAATGAATGAGTATGACCTGGATAAATTGAAACTACAATCTACTATCAGAGAAGTAACTGTGGAGTGGACCTCCTGCTCCAACCTCCTCATGGCAGAGGGCTGAAACTCAAGTCATGACTGGAAGAAAGAGAGTCAGCAGAGAGAAAAATATCTTGTCAAGGTCACTGGCCCAAGTAGGCCATGTAAATCAGATGTCACCCGTGGCATCCTATTGTTTGAGGTTCATATGAAAGGAGCCATGCTCCACTGCATGGGCACTGGGAACTCTAATTCCTTCCGAACCAGGCTGTTTTGTGGGTTGGGGTGAATTTTTGGTATTCTGAGTTATTGCTGGCTCAGAGCTCTCTGGATTAGTTCAGTTTATGGATTATCTTGCTGTCCTGCGTGTAATATTCTTATTGCCCCAGACAAGGAACTCAGCTTTCCTCCTGAATATACCTAAATTCTCGCACGCACACACACGCGCACATGCACACACGCACACGCACACACACACGCACACACGCACACGCACACACGCGCGCATACATGCACACGCACGCACACACGCACACGCACGCACACACGCACGCACGCACACACGCACACGCAGACACGCATGCGCACGCACACGCAGACACGCATGCACGCTCACACACACGCACGCGCACACTCACATGCGCGCACACACACGCACGCACGCACACGCGCGCACACACGCACACATACACATACACACACACGCGCATGCACACATGCGCACACGCACACACACACGCGCGCACACGCACGCACACACACACACACACCGGCACATGCACATACACACGTGCACACACGCACACACATTTCTTCATGCATGTCCACAGGCACATGCACATACACACACACATACGCACAAAAAAATTAACCTAATATATAGAGATTTTGTATGTGAATTAAGATTTTCCTGAACATTTGGAGATATGAAAGGAATTTATATTGTAACAATGCAAAAAATAACCCCAACCTTTCACTATTAGTCACACCTGTTCTTAAAACATCTTTAGCCATTTCTATTTGGGGTTCCTCTTCTCTGTATCTTAATCCATATATAGATATAGCGATATCTATGTCTATATCTATCTACATTTATATACTTATACATCTTGATGCATTTCCTCCACTTCCCTTTCCTTTCTTCTATGTCTGTTCCATCTTTAGATTCCTATTTATTTCTTATAAATCACAAAAATTCCATTTTTTGTTTCCTTGTTGCCAGTTGAAGCTTGTGACCTTATGATTTCCTCTTCTATTCCTAAGTAGGTAATCATAGTATTTTTCCAAATTAGGCAGTTCTCCTCTCAAGATGTTCCCTTCCAATGATGTTATTGGAAAGATACTGAGGTATTTCAAAGCGTTTATAGAAAAATTGAACAACAAAGCCTTGGGGGAATTCCTCAAGCATCGCTTGGGGGATCTCAGCAGTAAGATTCATGGAATGCCTAACCAGGTGTTAACATGAATATAACTCAGTGTCAACAAAACTAGTATTGTTTCTCCATTTCCAGTTTCAAATGTCTCTGATTGTTCTGACTTAGGTCAGTTACTGACCTGTGTGGTTCAATGAGCTATGTCCAAAGGCAGCACCATGTTGAGTAGACAAGGTCATGTGCCCATCCTTGGTTAATGGAGCCATTTCCAGGTCATGCAGTATCTTCCATACTCCTTTTCTTAGGACTAAGCTTTATGCTTATGATCTTCATTCATTCAAAAGCTATTCACTAGGCATGTGCTCAGAAATGGGCCATGGGTGCTAGAAAATAGAAACAAGTAAAAGTGTGTGTTTTGGGCATCTCTGGTATTAACTGCTGGTGATTGGAATGAGGAACACTTGTAAGCTCGCATGTGTGATTTAAGCAAGAAGATAAAATGCTTTTTTGATAGAGACTTGAGAGAACTAGCTAGAAATTCCCATTACCCATTGTTATGGCTATCTCAGGAATGTTGTATAGTTCTCTCGTCTTAGAATTTCTTTGAGAGCAACCAGCCAGCACTGGGAGCCCTCACCAAAGAGATATTTTTAATCCATTGTAGTTAGGCAAACTGAACCCCCTTGATGAGGTTGTGAGGCATGTGTTTTCAAATTTTATTCACCTCTTCTCACATAAAGCATTTTGTATTCATTTATTTTTTTCTATGCAAAGGAGAGATAGCCAGTACTTCTAATTTTGCTCATAGCATTATTCAAGAGAACACAAAAGTAAAAGAACCTGGCAGTGACAGAATTATCATCACAGAAATGAACTTTTATAGAGAACTTATTGTGTCAAATGTTGTGCCAAGAGTGTTCTATACATTTACACATTTTACTGTCACATTAGTTTTACAAATTATTCATATGAGGTAGTCTTATGAAGTAGGTGTCCTTGTAATTCTACTTACAGATGAGGAAACACTCTCAGAGAGACTGAAGAACTTTCCACGTCACACAGCTACAGAGTGGCAGAGCCAGGATGCAGGGATAGACCCACTGACTCCAGTGTTTGTACACACTACTACTATGTTAAGATGCAACATCTTTTCCCCTAAAGTATAGTGAAAATAGGATGGTGTTTGGGACAAGGATATCAGGATATCTAGATTCCAAGAGCTGAAAATGCTGAGGGATATTGGCTTTACTGTGTAAGCAGGACGTCAGTGTCAAGAAGGTGGTTTGTGTGTTCTTAATCTGACCCATGTATCAGACATCAGTACTGAGAACTGCTAACCACAAATGTTCATGGCAGAACAGGGATCTGAATCATGGCCAGATACTACAAAAATCTCTTCATTTTCTTTAGCATCCCAGCAGTGGGTTTGTGGCTGGCATGGGAATGAAGGAGAATAAATGATTGAATCTTGTTTTAGTGGAAACGGCAAATGGCCTTAGCGTTGAAAGAACCAGGTTCAATTTCAATACCATCACATGCAAGTTGCACCTGCCTTCCAACAACTCAGTTGACCTTACTGAGGCTCGATTTTCTTATGTTGTATAATGGGTGTTACAATAATATTTACTTCACAGAGGGCTTCTAAAGCTCACTTTTGAAAATGGATTCTTTCATTAAATTGATTCAACAGATGCTCACTAAAACCCTACTATATGTTGATAACTGTATTGGCATTGGAGACACAACAGTGACTGAGACACACACAGTCAACCACAAATCAAATATTAATATTTTGTGTTATTACAGTGGGTCTGGAAATCTTACTCATACCACACAGACAAAATGCTGTTTCTTTCTTTCTGTATAACAACGCAGTCTTCCTCAGGAAGTCCCATGTGCAGGGAAGCTTGAGAACAACAACAAACAAAACAAAACAAAACAAAAACAGTAACACTACGTTTTATTCCAAACTAGTAAACTTAGTCCTATGCCATAACCAAACTGCTGCTTTATATTTGCATTGTTCTTTGGATAAAATTGCCTGATCTCTCAGATTTCTGCTTTTCTCTCCTGCTCTCCTCCTCCTTTCAAAAATAACATCTGATAAGTACTAACCCCATGGCGAAAGAGGGACAACGGAGTTCGGGATCCACAAATGTTCTCTGGATCCTCCTCCATCTTGGCTGTGCAGTGGTTGCTCTGGGTTGCTCCTCAGACAGACGACCACCAAGGCATCCCAGCCTTTCTGAGGGTATCTGTCTTAGTCAACTTCAGCTGCTGTAACAAATTACTGTGGACTGGGTGACTTAAACAACAAACATTATTTTTCTCATGGTTCTGGAGGCTGGAAGTCCAAAATTAAGGTGTTAGCTGATTTAGTTCCTGGTGAGGATGTACTTCCTAGTTTTCAAAGGGCCATCTCACTTTGTGTTCATTCATGTCTCTTCTTATAAGAGAGCTCATCCCATTCATGAAGGGGTCAATCATCATAACTTTGGAATTTCTTTCCAAAGTCTCACCCTCGAATATTATCACATTGGGAATTGGAACTTTAACATATGAATTTTGAGGGGACACAAAATAAGTCCTATTGCTGATACCCTTTGTCTGTCTGTCTGTCTGTCTGTCTGTCTCTCTCTCTCTCTCTCTTTCTTTCCTCTCTCTCTGAGGTTATCAAGGCCTACCAGTCCTCTGTGGAGAACATAGTCTCATGTGGTCTACCCGAGCTGCTCTATACCTGCAGTGAGGACCTCTCACTAGCAAACTCCAAGCCACATTTTCACTCAATTGCTGAGTTCCCTTATGGGGAAACATAGGAATTCCTCATTCTTGTTCACATGCCACAGGAACCAAGCTATTGTTATGGGGGCAGCCGAGATAAAGTCTGTTTGATAAGCCCTAAAATGAAAATAGAGCACACTCTGAACTCTAATCTCTTATACTTTTCTAGGAGTTTCTAAAATATCTCAACACACACCCACACACAAACACCCTCTACTAAATTTCACATTGTCAGGAGTTAGGATTAGAACCTAGTCTCTCTGACTCCAAAACCCATTCCATTATTCTATATAGAGTAGCCTTATTTGGAAACATGTGCTGGTATCCTTAGATTTACATATTGATAGATGTTTGAAAAATTAAAAAAGCAAGACTCGAAAATGGGTGATCCACCCAAGGTCACACAGATGCTATAGGCCTCTGAGTCTCCTTTCAGCTAGGCCTTGGGCGGTTCACATACATAGGAAAAAATCTCACTGCATGAGGTTCAAGTGCTTTCAGTTTCCTCTCCTCCTAAACAACAATTTGGATTTGAATGTCAGCTCTACCTCTTACTTATTAAGAGGTCTTACAAAAATCTTCTAAGCCTTAGTGTCCTCATCTTTAACGTGGTAAAATATAATATCCTAACTTGGAATTATTATGCTGAAAGGAGATAAACTATGTAAAATGTCCTAGAGTAGGAACTCAATAAATAGTAGTTTCCTTCTTTCCCCTTTCCTTAGCATTATTTCCTAGAACTCTCTTAGCTGCTTTGAAACCATGTCTGCTGTGTCAGTTGAGTTCTTCCTGACCCTGTGAACATTGCCTGATTCCTAGAACTTAAGTGATTGCCAGCTTTGACTTCTGATCCCTGGCCCCATCCTCTGGACCTTGGGCTGCCTGACTTAACTTCTACCCCGGCACATGTTGTGGCCTGCTCTATCAGCTGTCCAGTCTTGCTAGAACTTTATACCTTGTGACCTATCTATTGCCAGTCAAGCTTGGTGACCTTGAGATCTGTGGTGAATATCATGATGCAACATCCATATTCCTCTTAAAGGAAGACTTACTGCCTCATATTCTGCAAGTGCTCTCAATAGGGAGCCTTTAGTTGTAACTCTTTCAGGGATTGCCTTAGCTACAGACAGATGCCCAGCCCAAAGGCATGCCCCTTCTTGGGGATTCCATATTCAGTGACTGATTATGGAGGCCTAACTTGGGACAACTCTGAAAAGTCATGCTAATTCCAGAGCTCCCCAAGGGTATATGTGATGCTGCCCTTGAACTTGCATCACAGCTCACTTTTCCCTCCATTTATTCCTTCTATCCTCTCACTTCCACAGGTATTGACCTTTTCTAGTGCTATCCCATGTCTTCCTTGTCTCAGGGCACAAGATACTCCTTAAGTATCTTGAATGTTAATCGTTACTTCAGCTTCTGCTTCTTGGGTCCATGAAGAAGGCCCCCTCAAATTGAACTCAGTTCTCAATACTGTCAGTCCTGTCCTTGTCCAATAGACCTTGGACTGTTCCTACCCATACTGTAAAATGATGCCCTGTCACCAAAGAAACCAAAGCCTTAGAGAGGTCTTCTTACAACTTCCTGATCCTGGATCCAGAGGCTGAGCTGGTTTAGACCAGGACCGTAGAGCCTGAACTGTGAAAATAAATATGATCTGATAACAGAAAAGTGCCAGAAAAAGTAACATCAATGATCATATGTAAAGGGAAAATGTATGGTCACCAATAGGTCAGGAAGCAGGGGTTCCAAGAGGCATGTAAGGAATAAAGTGTTGGATAGGTGAATTTCAGGACACAGGCTATGAACAGTTCTCCAAAGCTAGGAGTTCACTCCATCCTGGTACTGGCTTCATAACATGAGGGTGATCAGAGACTTTAAAGGGGCACAGCTGGACTGGAGAAGCTGGGCCTGCAAGGGTTTGAGCAGAGAGACTTCTCTTTAGCTAAACCCTTTCCAGGTGAGGTTGGCGCTGGAGACATACTGCCTCTCTCCCACAGATGGCTTTAGGCATTTGCAGATTAAAATTCAAAACTCTATTTTGATACCTGGAAATATGCAACCCAATAGTTTTCTGTTGTGTTCTATGACCTTTCTGCTGTGTGTCTATTTTGCTATTAATTTTAATTAAGGAATATAATTTCCAGTATGAGAACTCAGGCAACAAAGGCTTAGATATAACTCTACCTCCCGTGCCCCCTGTGTGCATTCTCAGTGAAACCTTCCTCCCTTGTTCAGAAACAACACATGTTTGCTGATCTTCTATATGGGCTAGGCATGGAGCAGAGCTAAGGGTATTCATGTGTTACGTTTAATTTCTGCAGATCATAGTTACTCCTATAGCCACTCATTTTACCAATGATCTTAGTGACAGAGCCATACTGTAGCAAGTCAGTAATAGAGCCAAAATTCAAACCCGTATCTCCTGCTTCCCAGACCCATGCTTGCTCCACAACAGCAAAGCTACCTCTTTCTTGCAGAGGCAATCCCATAACTCCCTTATGGCACATAACATGCTGAATTTTCAATCAAGTGGAATGTGCCTAAGTGACAGGCATGAGAGACTTTTCTATAAGCCTAAAAGAAACGGACCTTGTTAAATAAGTGCTTGCAGTCAAAAGGTTTTCAGTTTTCAAACACTGGACCCTAGACAAATGCCCATTGGCCTTGTGACCTTCATGGGTGACTTCCAGAGAGTCCAGTTCATCAGTGAGTCAGAATTTTGGTTTGTATTTAAGCTTTTTATTGAAGTAAATCTATAAACATAAAAGTGCATGTATCATGAATGCATGGTTGGATGAACACACCTATGTAACCGGTACCCAGATCAAGGAACAGAACATTACCAGCATCTCAGAACCACTCCTTGTGCTCCACTCCCCTGAGTTCCACCATTTATTTATCCATTATGCTATTGAGAGCACTTGGGTACTTTCTCATTTTGTGTATTACAAATAGTATGTATGAATATTATCGTATATGTGTTTTGGTGTGTGTATGTATATATCTCTGTTGGGTATATAAGAGTCAGTCATTGAGTATGCATATAGTATTAATTTTTTATTGCTACTGTAACAAATTGCCTCAAATTTAATGGCTTAAAACAACACACATTTATTATCTTACAGTGCTGAGGGTAAGAAGCCCAAAATGAGTCTCATGGGCTAAAGTCAAGGTGTTGGCAGGGCTGGTTCATTCTGAAATTTCCAGGAGAAAATCTGTTTCCTTTCCTTTCTAGCCTTTAGAGCTACATTCCTTGCATTCATTGGCTCATGATTCCTTCCTCCATCAGAGCCAGCAGCATAGCATCGTCAAACCTCTCTTCACTTCTGTCTTTACATTGCCTTTTCTCTTATGAGAACCCTTGTGATTATATCAGGCTCACCCAGATAATCCAGGATAATCTTCTCATCTCAAGATCCCCAACTTAATCACTCTGCAAAGTCTTTTTTTGCCATGTAATGTAACATTTACACAGGTTCCAGGAATTAGGATAGGAACATTCGTATGGAGGGACCTCATTCAGCCTACCACATATATGTCCCACTTCATAAATTCAGCCAGTGCTACCAAGCGATAGTCCTGTCATCAGTACATGAGAATTGTGGTTGTTACACATCTTCATCAACTGCTTGGTCAATTTCATCCCCTTCTCACTTCAGCAGACCTCTTGTTTCCTGTCTAGCTTACAAAACTGCGTGGAAAGGCAGACTTTCTGTATCCACGGTTATGCCCAAGACCCTTTCTTCTCTAAGCGAAATCTTTCCTCCCCATTGCTATTCCTGGTAAGGAAGAACATTTCTAAAAATGAGTTCTATTCAACAATGAAATGGGATGCCTTAGGAGGTGATGAACATTTTGTCAACAAAGGTATTCAAACAGAAGCTAAGTAAACACTTGCAGGAGTGCTATATAGGCAAATCCAATATTGAATAGAGACTTTCTCTTAGAACGATCCAGAGATTGGAAGATGAAGGACCTAGATCTTGGCTTCTCCATTTCCCATGTAACTATAAGCAATTTATTTAACTTCTGTGAGCTTTGCTTTCCTTGCTTTCACAATTGAGATAATACTAACCTCATGTCTTTGCTGTGATGGTCAAAGGCTACTTCCTCCAAGTTACCTAGTCACATAACCATTTCTATAGTATGGGGATATATATTTTTTTACATAGTTACCTATACTTTTATTATAGCACTGATTACACTATAATGACACATTTACTTACTGTTTCTTGCATGGATCTTCAAATTCTATAAAAGCAGGTATTTTAAGGGGTGTCATCATAAATTGCATATGGTAGGTGTACAAGAGTGAATGAATCTTATTTCTGTCACAGAATTGGTCTGAAAATCTAGTAAGATGTTGGTGATGAAAGCACTTTTTAAATTTCAGAATATTTTCAAAATGTACTGTGTTGTTTTTGTCACTATTATTTTGCTGATCCAGGCAGTAAATCTCTGGGTCAGTCACTGAAGCAGACTAGAACCTCCTCATCAGAGAAAAATGCTGGGAGCAGAGTGACATCTGTCCCATCTGAATTTCTCTTTGAAGAACATGGGGTGCTCTCTATAGGACACTATTTCTGCACTCTAAAGAGTTGCCATAATTACTGGTGATTATTAATTGCAAAGTAAGGTCCTCCGGGCAATTTGTGGAAGTGCAAATTGCACGTAGGCTGTCCGGATTGGACATCCTTTTCCTTGATAATCTCGTCCCATCTCTCTTCCTGTGATATAAGAGCAGAAGATAGAAAAGATGCCTGAATGGGACCAAAGGTGGTCTTTACAATGGCAGAGTGCCATTCATTTGGCTGCAAGCATTTGACAGGGAGAACAGTATTCAGAGAACAAATCATTTAGTCTTTTACATGGTAAATATTTGAGCATTTTTTTTTTCCATGATAAGCTCTGTGCTGAGTGCTGAGAATGCAGAGGTGAGCAGATGTGGCCCCCATGCCTTTGAGTTGTCACAGTCTAGTAGGAAGGACAGATATGAAAATAAACGATTGCAAGGTAATTGGATGATGATGCTAGAAAGAGAAACAACAACATAATTGATGATAACCACCATTTATTGTCCAGGTAATAGTCCAAATGCTTTACACTGTTTTCTCTAATCTTTCTAATAATCCTAAAATATCATAATTCCCCTTTTTCAGGTGAGGAAAATAAGGCACAAGGAACTAATTGGACGGGTGGAGGCAAGTTTGGTGAGGATACTGAAGTGAAGGAAGAGAGTAAGGCCCTCCTTGCAGAGGACAAACAGAACGTTTGGCTAAAGATACGGATCTATTATTGACCAAAACTACAAGGTGTACCTAAGAAAATTACTCCAGCAAACCTGTTCTAGACTTGCCTCCAAAATCTTCTTCTCCCTAGTTCCTGAGTTTCCACCCCCAAACATCAACCGTTATTTTAAGATTTTTTTGAATTGTTTTGAAATTCAAAGTAAGTAAGTGAAAAGAGTTTAGGATTTAGATTCAAAAGGGACAAAAAAGATAGTCTCAAACCTAATCACTTAATAGCTGGCAACTTAGATGTGTGGCTGTCTTAAGCCAGCCCATGATTTGACAACCATCTAATCTGATATTAAGTATTTGTTCAATAGTTTAATCGAGAAAAGAGTCTAAGGACAGAAGGAAGACCCCTGGTTGCAGGACATAGCCTCTGCTCTTTTATCTTGAAAATTGCAGCATTACAAACCCTTTCAGCAAAATGAAAACCTGAAGCTAAGGACTTACCTTCCCTTTCGAGTCAATCAGTAAAACTCCATTGTAGCTCATGCATGGGGGTCTTCTCTCCTATACACATCACTACCCCAAAATCTTATCAAGTTATTACTTCTAACCACATAGTGGCTAATTCTGTTACATGCAGTGTTTACCCTCATCTCATTATACTCTGTTTTGTCAACCGCATCTTAGAGATTTGCATCATTGGCAGCTGCCCCTATGGGCTTCCTCCTAAACAAAATCTGGTCTGACTTTGATCTTCTATAATTGGAATAATAATCATACCTACTGTTGCCCCTAAATCCAGCCTCCTTTGCTGCCAGCTTCCTTAGGAAAGGACTGAACCAAGCACATGGACCCATTGGAAAAGGTCATTATCCTTACTTGAATGAAGGCTTCAGGTTTCCTATCTCCAGCTTCTATACTCCAGCCTTGGGTTTTAGAGTGCATCAGAATTGGGGGAGTGGTTGCTTTTCCACTGGAGGCATAAAAAAAGAAAAAAAAAATCTTTGGCTTTCTTTCCCTTTTTGTGCTAAGATTTAGAGAAATGCATTTGCAGGATGAGAGTCTTTGGCTTACTAGCCAGTGCCTTTGTCTTGGGAAGTAAAGAATGATGGGACAGGGCTCAGAGAGAAAGCAAGAAACTACTTGCTTAGAGCTAGTTTCAGGCTCTGGATGTGAGAGATGAAGGCAAAGAGGTTCTTCTTTAAGTGGGAAGGGAGTCAGAGTATCTGAAAGAAGCCATATTCAAGAATAAAAATTAATAGATAAAACTTCCTACTTACTGAGTATCAAGGTGCCAAGCATTGTCATAGAACCCTTGCATATTTTATTTATCGCAGTCTTTAAGCAACACTATGAGATACATACTATTTCACCCATTTTTGGAGACAAAGAAACAGAGGTTCAGAGACTTTAAGACAATTGGCAAAATCATATAGCTAGTAAACTATAGAGCTGAGACTTTCCTCCAGGTCCCTCTAACTCAAAGGGCTGTGTTTCTTCACATGGCATGCTCTTGTATTCCTATGAGATCAGTCATTTCAGATTAAAATCATTTAAAGTTATTGACTATACTTTGAAAGTTTCTAAAGTGTAATCTTTTTTTGTTGTTTTAAATGAGTTGTTTGTTTTATATCCCCTTGAGTTTGGGGAGTAGTATATAGTTTATGAATGAATTAAATAATTGATTAAACCCATTTTTCTATTAACATTATAAAAGCACTCCCATTAATATGAAAATAAGAATGTGTCTCAGAGAAGTTTCCTTTGACATTATAATCACTATATTAAAATTTCAAATATAATAATGAAATTCTAATTGTTTTAAAGAAACAATTATAAAGGGTTATTTATATATGAATGCTCTGAAAGAACTATGGGATGTTCATGAAGTACCAAAGAGGAATATTCAGTAAAGTTAATATGAAAAAAAGCACATAATTTTCATCAAATTGGGTTGTAATTGCAAAATAATCATCATATAAAGAGAATCTTTTGTTTGGAGCATTGCAGTGAACAAAACAAGATTTGGCAGGTTAAAACATTATATGTAGCAATTTAGACAAAGTAGTCTAGTGTAATCCAAAGTCAGGTTTATTTAAAGTCCTCCGTGACCTTCTTTAAGTGGAGATGCAGGATATATTCCACATGTACCTCCTGATCCCCTCTCCACCCTTTTGCATTCTCTGTCTTCTACCTTGACCTCGGGCTGACATGTGATAACAGCAGCAAGAGTACCGTGACATGTTTTTCTGTTGCAGTTCAGCCAATCAGTGGTATAACCAGAGGGGTCATACTGGCTGGCCGTGTCCACTGATTGAAGTGACAGGACAGTGCTATAAAGTGGCCCACTCAACACAGTCCCTCAGCTTCCAGAGTCTGGTGACCACTCGCTCCCCTCCCTGCCTTCAGGTGGTATCTAGCCTCTGAGTACAACACTATTTGTCCTGGTGTGCCTACACTTTGCTTCCACCTTTAAAAATAGTCCTGCTTTAAACTTCCTGTATTGGCTGCTTTGACTGCCACCAAACTTCCAGCTGGGACTCTGAGTATAAACCTCTCCGTGGTGGTTTGTTTACTTTTTTGTCTTGGTTTTGTTTTTCTCACAAAATAGTAAAATTGTCTCAGTTCAGATACTCAATTTAGCCCAGTCTCATCATCTCTCTAGACTTCAATTGCATCATCTCTGAATTGAGGGTAACAGTTCTACGTCCCAGGTTGTCACGAGGATTAAATAAAACAAGCTGAGTAAAGCATTTTAGCACGGTTAGTGGCACAAAATAGATGCTCTGAAAATACTGGTTTTCTTCTTCCTTTCTTTTCTGAATTGTTTATCATTGTATGTGTCAAGGAAATTATACGATTTGGGGGAATTGATGGACAGGCAACACTGTGGTAAATGTGACTGAGTTTTTAGGCACTGGAGATGTGTAAGCCCAGTTTGGGTGCTACTTGGTAGGAATGCTAATTCTGGGAACTAAAATGAAAAGCCCATCTAGATGAATAGAGATTTTTATCCCTTCATCCATAATGCAAAACCCAACCCCACCATTTTTAAAGAAGGAATCAGTTACCAGGGTAGGATTCTCTAGTAGTGTCTACACTGCAAGGGATAGGGTTTTAAAGTGAGCCCATTTCTTGACCTACTCATCCAACCTCACCTGGAAAGAGTGGTCTTGCTAAGTAAAATAAGCCAGGTATCAATTATATTGTGAAATGTAAAAAAAAAAAAAAAAAGTTGAACTAATAGAAACAAGGTAAAAAAAAATGGTTGCCAGTTGCCAGGGGCTAGGGGTGGAAGAAATAAGGAGAGATCGGTAAAAGAGTACAAACTTTCAGTTATAAGATGAATAAGGACTGAGGGTCTAATAATCTATAACGTGATGACTATGGTTGATGAAACGGTATTGTATAATTGCAGTTTGCTAAGAGAGTAGAACTAAGGTATTTTCACACACACACACACACAAAGGTTAATGGTTGATGTGATGGATGTTAACGTGATGGAATTCTTCCACAATGGATATGTATATCAAATTATTGCATTGTGCACTTTAAATATATTACAACTTTTGTCAATTTTGCCTCAATAAGGCTGAGGGGGAAAATAGCTCCCAACCTTGAATCTGGCTAGCTTCAAATACATCTCACTCACCTACCACAAACCCTTTGGTATCCACATCTGTTTTCATTTGATAAATATTTTTGCACCAATTATGTGCCAGGTCTTTTGCTGGACCCTGCAGAAACAGCATTCAGTTGAGACTCTCTTCTATATACTGAAGTTACAATGTGAACAAAGCAAAGTCTTTTTCCTCAAAAAGCTTTTATTCTGGTGGGTGAGACACTTAATTAAACAAATATATACTATAATATCAGCAGCTATTGATAAATGACATGAAGAAAATTCAGGAAGGGAGAAGAAATAGGAAGTTATGGAAGGAGGATTATTTTAGATAGTGTGGCACATTTAAGTAAAACTCTGAAGGAAATAAGGGGATGAGCCATCTGAAGACCTAGAGGAGAGCATTCTAGACAAAGGGACAGCAAGGCATAAGGCCCTGAGGTGAGCACAAGCAGGAAGGCCAGTGTAACTGAGATGTAAAGCTCTGCAGGCAAGCTGAGGACTTTGGATTAATTTTGCCCTCAGTTTTTTATGGGAAGCCTCTAGAAGGCTTTCAACAAAGGAAGTGATGTGACTCTCATTTATATGTTTAAAACATCGCTTGGCTGCTGGCTAAAGAATAGGCTAAAGGGGCCAATGAAGAGGAAAGAGAAAGAGTAAAAGGCAGGGAGGTCAGAAAAGGGGCTGCTGCCCTGGCCCAGGAGAAGACAAGGAGATCCTCAGGTAGTGGGGCTGCTGCCCTGGCCCAGGAGATGAGGAGGTCCTCAGGCAGGGGGCGCTGCTGCCCTGGCCCAGGAGAAAGAAAATCCTGGTTTGAGGGAGACTATTAATAGTAAGGTGACAACTACAGTGATATAGGAGAGCTGTCGGGGCTTAGGTACTGAAGCTGGAGTGCTGAAATGTGATTGGATTCAGAATACATTTCTCAAATAGTGTCAAAGAATGTGCTTGTGGATTTAATGTGAGGTGTTAGAGGAAGAGAGGAGCCAGAAATGACTGCTAGGTTTTTAGCCTCAATGACTAGTTAGTGCAAGTGAAGGAAGAAAGTCAAGAATTCTATCTCAAACATGCTAGGTTTGAGATGCCACTAGACATTCAAGTAAAGATGTCTAGTAGGCAATTAGATATATGTCCGAAGCTCAAAGGAAAGGTAGGGCATGAGATGTAAATTCAAGAGTTAGCAATATCTAATTAAATGTTCAGGCTCCAGTTAGCAACATCTAACTAAATGTTAAGGCTCCATATTTGGACCAGAGTGTGGAACCAGAACAGAATGCATTCTGGCCTTCAGGGAGCTTGCAGGCCTGCTATTCTATGAGGCCTCGGTATGGCAGGACCATTACCATTTGGCTTTAGCTGTTTCCTTAGCACATGATGCTGAGTATTGCTCAGGAGGCAGTGTAGCGCAGGTTACCTCCTCAGGCTTGGAGTTGCACACATCAGGATTCTGATTCTAGTTCCACTGTCAGCAGGGCTGTGTGACCCTTGGGAAATTACTTAACCTCTTCAAATCTGTTTTCTCATCCTTAAAATGGACATGTTAATAATAATGAATGAAGTGTAACAGTACTCTTATGTACTAAATTCATAATAAATATTAGCTGTTAATATTAAAATGATCATAGTTATTAATGTTAGGAACTCACTCCCCTCCCCCTTTCTCCTCTTGGTCATCTTTGGAATGAATTTGAAAGCAAAATGATTGCTTCTTCAGCTCTTTACAATATCTCATTTGATGCAGAGAGCATCTCCATTTTTACCACTGATTTTATCCTTAGTTTCTATTTATTTATATGGATTATGTCTTCATTGTAGTTCATGTCTTCTTTTTAAAGGAATATTCTTTTTAAAAGAAAAATTGACTTGGGGCAGCACGACCAGGAGCGGATGGTACTCAGGCCCGCATTTGTCAGGATAATTGGAAGGAAACGTGGTGATTTCCAAATCGCACCGACAAGGGCCTTTCGCATCTTCTATGTTTCTTCCGTACACACCTAGGAAAGTGGAGGTCCCACGTGCATGACTGGGACTGACCACATGGAGGGATACTACGAACAGGTCCCCCAAGGGACGAGGCCTTTCGGAGATGGTCGTCCTTGTTGTCCACAGAAAGTTACTCTAGCCATGGAAGGTGTGCATGCATTGGGTGGACTGGACAGATGAGAGAAGCGTTCCTGCCTCCAAAAGGCCCAACCCCACGTCTGCAGCGACCGGCCCCCAAAGCTTTCTGCAGTATGAGAACCAAAGGCTTTTTCCTGGGAGAAGAAAAGAGAGCCAGAATGCGTGACCCGGCACTGACCACGTCCGCACACGCCCCGCCCCACCCACTTATTGGGAACTCGAGGCACTTCGGGAAGCGGCAGGCGCCTCTTCCAGTTCCTTCCTGAGACGAACACAGGAGATCAAAGTCGCACGCGAGATGGGCGGGGCTTCGAGGGGTTGCAGCGAGGAAGGGGAAGGGACAGGGAACTACGAACTGAGTCACAAAAGGGTCACGGGGGTGTGAGGTACGGCATGGGGACCGATGGAGCACATGAAGTTGGTGTCGGATCGGACCTGGGGCGGGGGCGGGGAAGCAGCTCCTGCACGGTACGGCGCTGTGCACCTGACACTCACGTAAAGTGGTAGTGAATGTCAACTGACTATAATTTAAACCTCCTCATAAAAAGAGAGACAGAGACAGAAAAAAAGAAAGAAAGAAAGAACGAAAGAAAAATTGACTTGGAAAAACAATGAGTGGTGGAAGAATGAGTGATTTGGAAACTAGTGAGTTAATAAAAAGCGATCATCCATATGCTTGGCTAATTTTCATGCTTGTTTTTCAAATCTACTCGAAGGACTCAAAACAGTTTTAGTCTGAAGATGCATCTGGGTTTATACAATAATTATGATTAAAAATATTCATGTGAAGTACAGTTTTGTAAATAAAATTAGATTTCAAATGAGAAATTATATGTAAAAATCTCACATAGACTATATTGTACGGCGTACGCTTGATGTACCTTTGATGATTTTAAATGAAGCATGTTCCGGAGGATAGCGCACAGGGATTAGTGAGGTGATGGTGGTGGTGGTAAGCACTCAAATATCAAATATTTTTTGAAGGGGAAAATCTTTTGGTAGCCATTTATTCATTTGTAGCCAATTTAATCATCCACTATGTGAGAGGTGCTGGGTGTACCAAGACAAATAAGGAGAGCGCCCTGTTCTCAAGTATAATAGTTTATATGTAAGAGAGGGGCACACGCACGTGCACACTCACACACACACACTTTCATTGAGTGATACAGGTGGTATGCTAAAAAATCTCTTCAGGGTATAGAAATGGTGGAATTCCACACCTAACTAATTTAAAAATAAGGCACACCTATGAGGATAATTGGGGATGTCCCCTCTCACTTGAAGTCTCGCTATAATTGCCTCTGGCCAAGGAAAGCCCTAGCAGCCAGCATGAAATGATAGTGCTTGTTGACCAAGAGATGCAGGCGCTTGTCAGTGACTGAATGAGGGTAATGCTTGTTTCCTGGTGGTGTCTGCAGTGGCAACAATGAGGACCTGGAGCACTGTGGGAAGCTTTTAAATATTTAGTCTGTGCCAACCCACAATGGAGGTATTTGTGTACTTAACTTGATGGAGAGATGAATTATATATGGGCATCTTTTCCTATCCTTTGCTCTACGTGTGTTGACAAACGTCTCATCGTTCTCTAGAAAGCACGTGCCGTGGGGATTACTACAACACTCTGCAGACAATTTACTTGTAAGGTTTTTATCCCATAAGCTGCTTTCTCTTCATTGCAGTTGCCTTTTTATTTATTAAAACACAATCACTGAACAGCAAAATTTTCCAGACTCCCTTTTCTCAAAGTGATATTTCAGAGCTCAGGTCAAATGCACTGTCTGGAGAATGCACAGTTATTTCCAAGATTTTGTCTATTTTCACATGTAAGGAAGCTCCTGGGCAGTGCAACATGATAGCCAACAATTCCAATGACAATTTGATTCTAATTAAAAGAGAAAACATACTGTCTTACTCAAAATTGAAAGCTGCAAAGCCCACAATTTTATGTCAATTATCAGTGCACTCGATTAGATCCTGTGTAGTTTTCCAGTTTAATGTAGGCCCTACTTACATTTTCTTCCTTGCCCATCCACCCAGGCACATTGTTTTATTTTAATTTTCAAACTAGCATATCAGACCTATCTTTTACTAGGTTAACTGTAACAATAAAAGATTATACCTTTAATTACCAGAAAGGAATATTTGTATCCTGAGATTTTGACACAAAGCGGAACCTCAAATTCTTTGCTGTTTTATTCTAACTATAAGTCTAATTGCAAGAAATAACATTAATGGGAATCTGCTCGATGCTGGACAGTTCTTTAGTTTCCCTGTCCTTGGATCATGCTAGCTAATCTGAGAGCTGCATAGCTGGACTGCATTATCTTCATGCTTCATACAGTTGCTTTCGTAGAAATGCCCTTTGATATATTGCACTTGACTTGCATTGATGGACTCCATAAAAATAGCCTTATGAACTTTTAAAATGAATTTACTCTAAGGGTGGCAAGAAAACACTTACTAATATAAACACATGAGGAAAATTTGTCAGGTTTCATGACCAGAAAATATTGTGAGCAACTGGTTTATTTTTGCCACAACCAACATGAATTTTATTTTTAATTCTATGAGCTGTATGACTGGTCATAGTTCTTTCTTCACTTTGGCTACTAGGAAGCTCAAATTTAAAGCTTACTTCTAATGAGTACATAGAATTTTATGGTGTTCATTTGTTTGTACTAACCTTACTTCAGACTTTGCTTCATTTTCCTGTCTTTATTTATTCTCGTTTATCATTTACATACATTTTTTGTATTATTTACATGCATTTCTATAAGGCACTTCAAATTTATTTTAGACCTAGAAGGACAAAACACACACATACGACGTCATTTTTGGCGATCATGAGATCAAAGGTCCAGGAAATTAACTTAATTGATCCTTTTCTATCCCAATGTTTGATCTAAAGCAAATAGTTCTTTTCCAATACTTCTAGATTTTTAATGTAAAAGTGGATATGTTGGCCAAATTCCCCTCCCCCAGGTGAGTGTGCACAGAGTTTAAGTATAGAAAAAGTCTATGGCTATCTGTAGGCAAGAATTAGGATCTAATACTAGGTTTGACTTGTCCCCTCAATTTGCCCTGAATGGCATCCCTTCTCCTAGAATAATACTTGAACATTCATGTGGAATATGATCATACATTTGTAGAGGATACCAGGCATGCCAAAGTTCTGAGGTGGTTTGAGGGAAACTGTAGTTCAATCAACCCTCTCTACTGAATTGTTAAATTTTGGTTTCTAAAATCAGACAGACTTGGTTCAAATACTAGTTATTTTATTCAGGAGTAATTATATTTACATATTACTGACCTCCTCTCCATAGCTCAAATAGTTGATCTTTAAAAGTGGGCTAATAGTTCTTATATCCCAAGATTACTGTGAAGGCTAAATAAGGTAGTGGACTTTACATGGGTTCAGCACACAGAAAATGCCCACTGAAGGGTGCATATATTATTACTATAATGATCACTGCTATTCGTTTATCTACTTTTATATCTGTTACCTGCCTTTGTTGGGTGTCTTGCATACCAATGTAAGGTTCTTATCATGAGAGAATTCATCTATTCAGTTCAATTATTGTGCCAGGAACTTCTAACACTGAAGAGATAGATATAGACACAGAGTATCTGCCATCAAGGAACTTAGGGAAACAACATTTCAGATGGTGACAAGTACTATGAAAAATATAAAATAGAATGAGAGAGTGACTGCAGTTAGGGGTCTAATCTAAATTAAATGGTCCAGAAAGGCTCCTTGCAGGGGTGGCATCTGGGAAGAGATCTGAGAGATGAGAAGGAGTTGAGGGAAGAGCATTTAGGAGAGAGGGAATAGCTAATGAAAAGGCCTTGGGGTAGAAAAACACTTGATGTGTTTGAGGAACAGAAGGAAGGCCCATGGGGCTAGG
>PVJL010007364.1:0-79222 GCA_004026885.1 Lyroderma lyra | reverse complement strand
TGTCACACAGACGCCGCGGGACCAGGAGGGGGGCGCTCGGTGTCACACAGACGCCGCGGAGCTGGGTGCGGGGCACTCAGTGTCACACAGACGCCGCGGGGCCGGGTGCGGGGCGCTCGGTGTCACACAGACGCCGCGGAGCTGGGTGCGGGGCACTCAGTGTCACACAGACGCCGCGGGACCAGGAGGGGGGCGCTCGGTGTCACACAGACGCCGCGGGGCTGGGTGCAGGGCGCTCGGAGTCAC
This sequence comes from Lyroderma lyra, assembly GCA_004026885.1. Lineage (NCBI taxonomy): Eukaryota > Metazoa > Chordata > Mammalia > Chiroptera > Megadermatidae > Lyroderma > Lyroderma lyra. The sequence continues at coordinate 78,976 of PVJL010007364.1, read as the reverse complement.
ACAGACGCCGCGGGGGCCGGGAGAGGGGCGCTCGGTGTCACATGGACGCCGCGGGGCCGGGTGTGGGGCGCTGGTGTCACTGAGCGAGCGCCTTTGTAAGGTCCTCGCTTGCGGTTATCATCAGACCCAGGTTTTCTCTTCTGAGGCGCTGCCGTCTCATCTAGGCAAGATGTGTTCCAGGCTGTCCCAGTGAGGCCCTGGGCCCTGCTCCCTGAGCTTATGACCGCCGCTGGAATCCTTGGCGTCCTCCCTGCCTTTACTAGTAACCTTGCTGTCTGTCGTCACCTGGGCCCTCACCTTTCACTGTTACTGTAAGTTTTTCTCGTGGACCAGGTGCTACATACAGCTCTGTATACACATCCCTCCTGGCTTCGGGGACAGCCCCCACCTGGGATGTGCCATCCTCACAGTGAGCGGTCAGGTGGGGCCAGGTGGAGGCTCAGAGCAAAGGGGAAATCAGGGAGGCTGCTACTGAGAAATGCCTCTGGGCTGGAAGTGAAGAGCTTGTGTTCAGCCATGTTCACACTCAGCGGGTGGCAGGTCACAGGGGAGTTTCTTCAAGAAACATGCACGTGCCCGGAACGTCATGCTGGTCACGACTCGCAGGACCCTTGAGCCCAGTGGTGAGAAAGAACGGCCGCGGAGCTCGGGCTCAGCAGAAAGCAGGGGGAGTCCATCCCCCTCCTCCATCGGATGCATGGAGTGTCCCTAACAACTGAGACATTCCAAAGAAGCTGAGACATTAGGACGGCCTACATGCTAGGATTTTAAAAACTAGCTGAACTTAATACGTACTTGGGATCCCCCAAGCCCAGACCTGGGGTACCACCAGCACCACAAACTCAGCACGTCCACGTTGCAACTCACGACCTCCTCTGCGAAAACTCCTCGTCCCCGTGTGCATCACTGGGATCGCCAGCATCCCCTCCACGGGGTTCCGAAACTGGGTGTGCTCTTCGCCTCCTCCCACCCCTCACGCCCAGGCTGACGAAATCCTGTCGCACCCAGACAGTCCTGCACCCCTGGCCAGATAAGCACGCCCTCCTTTCCCCTACTGACCTTCTAGAGTCACTGCCACTTGAGCCCTCCTTCCCTGCACCCAGTCCCTAGTTCCCCATCTACTGCCCCCGCACAGATGATTTTCTGTAGCAGAGGCCACCAGCTGCCTCCCCGTATCCATGTTCCTTCTCTCTAACTGAACCCTGACTTCAGCTCGTCACACCCCTGCCCTGATGCAGTGCACACCCCCCAGCCACCCCTGAAACTGGGTGTGACAAGGAGACTAAGCTCTGGTCGAGGAGATGTGAGCACGCGGTTCCCGGGGCAGCTGAGAAGGCAGAGCTGAGTCCGCTGGGATGCGTGCACCCTCCCAGCCTGCAATGCAAGCGTGGTGGGTGGAGCCCAGCAGCCCTGGAGGACCATGAGGTAACCATGGAGACGAAAGCCTGCTTGACTAGGGGAGAAAAGCAGAAAACTAGGAGGGGCCTGGCTCCTTGACCCCGGCATGGAACTCACACGCCTGTCCTGAAGTGCCGTCGCCGGGGGACTTTATTTAAGAAAGGTAACTCTTCTGTGCTTAAGCCACTATTTTTCAGGTCCTTCCTCAGAGATGCACGCCGATCATGACTGACCAGACTTCACTTTCAAAATCATTCGTGGCTCCCAAATTCCAATGAAACACTGTCCAGACGCCTTGGCCCAGCACTCCCAGCGACCCCACGTCCAGCCGGAAACTGCATTTCCCTGTCTTCCACTCCTTCCTTTCATGCAATTCATTGTCCAGCCAAACTAAACAGCCGTGACGGCAAGACGCAGGACCGCCACCTCAGCGAACGCCTTTAAGAGGGTTGTAGCGTCCCAGCTGAGGACTCGATGGGCCCTGGGGCGGCGGGCTCCCAACCGTCCTTCCCCAGAGCCCACCCTTCCCATTTCTTAAACACCTTATGCGGAATTCCAACAAGGGAAGGGCAGCAGTGGAGCTGCTCTGCTTTGCCAACCACTGGTCTGGTCCCATAATTTTTATTTTATTTTTCTTAAAGGTGAGGCCCATGCGGGTGGGCATTAGTACACCTGACTGGCCCGTGGCTGGCGAGCAGAAGTAGAACCCTGCTTTCCCACCACCTGCTCTGTTCTTTCCACTGTGTTTACCAATAAGTGATGCACACAGAGCTGCTCAGTAGGAGCGGAGCAAGTGTGGTGAGTGTCCTGATCCCCATATTTCTGGTCAGGCGAGAGAGGGAATTATACTAAACAAAGACCACGCCTCCTCAATCCCGGTCAACTCAGGGTACAGTGTTAAGAACAGTGGGTCCAGGGTTAATTCCCATCAGTCTGGAATTTTCTGAACTCCAGAATGTCTCCCCTTCCAGACCACACCCACGGGAGCTGCTGGATTACCTCAGCGTCCAGCGACCTGGGATTACACAGGTCAAAGGCCGTCTCCCCAGGGACTCCCAAAACCCCACTGGCAGGTGTTCCTCGCTGTGAACACGGATCAAGATGTGGGCTTCCCCGGGAAACCACGTTGTGCTGGGCCCTTCAGTCATCTGGGCGCTGGGGGACTGATTAATGGGCGCTGGAAGGGGAGGGCCAGCTCCTGAGATTGCATGTGACAGCACGTTCCTTGCAGTGCTCAGAGCCATTCCCGACAAGCCCTGTATTGGGGGAGGAAGCAGCAAATCCCTGTGCCTTTGAAAGACTATCCAAGTGTCCCCCTACTTTCTCCCATTTTACAGATCAAAGAGGACGGAGGTGTCGAGGACAAGGCGGGGACAGAAGAGCCCAGGGAGGGACGAGGGCCCGCCCCGCGGCCAGGCCTGCCGCTGGGCCCCGCCAGGGCCCGCCCTGCCCGGAGCCTCGGGTTCAGACTTGCGCGGCAGCCCCGTAAAACCCGCCCCGCCTCTTCCTCCCGGCGGCCGCGCGGCCTTTGCCTCCCTTCCCGCCCCCAAACCCCACGGCCCGCCGTGCCCGTTCATTCCCGACGATCAAAGCTGCAGCTGTCGATCGCCGCAGCAAGCACCCCTTGAGTACACGTGTGTTTTTAAGTTCGGATCCGCACACTGCCCTGGGCTCACCTGTCCCGTTTCCGGACTAAGGTGTGCACTGCCCCGGGCGGGCAGGGACCGTCACGTGGCCCAGCCGCAGCCACCGCCCCTCCTGCCAGGGAGTCGGGTTACCTGGCATGCCGGGCCACTGCTCCCAGGCTGGGTGGAGGCCGGAAGGACTGGGTGCGGGGCCCGCAGGACGGTGGGGAGACTGGGTTGAGAAACCAGAAACCTGGGAGGAGGGAAACAGGTTTCCTTTTTTAGGGCACCCGTGCTGCAGGCACATGTGGCTGCTGGAAGAAATATGCCAGTTCCTTTTGTTTGTCTTCAGAGAAGTGGGGTGCTTTGGGGTTTGGTTTGGTTTGGTTTGGGGGAGGGGTCGTTTTGTTTTGTTTTGGCCTGAAAATACGTGTGCACTGTGTATCTGAAGTTGTACTGGGTGGGGACAGAAGTCGTTGGCAACCACGCTGTAATGGGGCACATCAGAAGGGTCGTTGTATAAGCCACGGCTACCGAGGACGGCGTATAATAGGCGCATTATGGAAGGCACACCTGGCCCCTGCAAAGCCAGGCAGTGACAAGCTGTTTTTAAAGAGCCACCAAGTGAGCAATTGAAGTCTTCCGTTGTGTCAGAACAAGGTCGTCACAACATACAATTCGGGTCCTGTGGGAGGTCTCCGCAGAGCCCCGCGTGTGCTCTGGTGTGCCTGCCAACCACGCAGGACTTCTGCATAAGAGGACAGGGGACCAGCTTGAGTCTGGTCGGCAGTGTTTGGAGAAATCAGACTCACAGGCAAGCTCCCTGATGGTTGTCTTTACAACCAGCAGTCTAGCAGGAGGGGACGGGAGGGTTCAACCTTGAGGAAGGCAGACACCTCTAGAGAGGAAATGGGGCACCTTCAAGGTTAAAACTTAACTGGAAAAGGAAGAAAAAGCAGATAATATCCTTTCTGCCATCCCCTAATACCTTGAGGAGTTCAAAGGTTTTCCAAGCCTGAGGCACTTGGCAATTATAATTACACAGTAAAATACCTAAGGTTAATGAATAACCTCTAAAGGAAGTTACTTCACATAATGACAGCAATTTCTCTGAACTAAATGTTAATAATAAGGGCTGTAATACTATGAGAAGGAAATGGTGGCAATTGGCAAAGGGAACTTGGTTGCTTGGTAACAAGACCTGAGGTATGAGCATTCTCCTTACCTCACGGGAAAGGGGTGGGTGGAGAGATGGCAGCCAGCTCCCCGCCGGCCTCCCTCCCGGCTGGAAAAGGCGGCTGTCCAGCCCGACTGGGAAGGGACTCGTACGTGCCATCAGTCTGTTAGCACAGAGGAGTTTGAGCAGAGTACCCCTTACGAATCACAGAGCCCGGTTACGAAAATGGGGTGTCTTCTGTGAAGGGGCTGAGGGCAGCCTCCTTCAGGGTTCCTGATGTACAAACCACGGCTGCACAGACCTTTGCAGCCACATCCAGCCCAGACCCAAAGCTTCTCCGCCGCCTCCCGCTTCTGTCGGTTGCAGCAGAGACCTACACTGTGATCCAAGTGTTTGTTTTTTCTGTTTTGGAGCAGCTGGGGCATTTGAGAGATGAATTAGAAAAGGAATGCAATTAAGACAACCTAAGATGCAGTGTTCCTGCAGAGGAAAAGTTTACTAATTTGACTGCAGGCTCGTCTTTCCTTGGGTAATTATTGGCCGCCCGAATTGAAAGATCCTGAGACACCTTCCAGCTGGTCCTGGACAGGAAGCAGCCCACAACAAAGGCGTTACCGCCTTACACCGTTTCAGGGGCACATTCAGGGAGAGGCCACGGTAGGACGGGTTGTAAATCCCGGGTTTTAGGCCGGGGGTTCTCAGATCTGCCCGGCTGTCACCAGGACAGCTTTTAAAAACTTGGATTCCTGGGGCCCCAGTCCTAGCCGTTGACATGGTCGGCCTAGGACAGGTACCTGGGAATTTGTACTAAATGCTCCATGGTGAACTGATCATCAGCCAAGGGTGGGACCCCTGCTCTACGTCATGGCCGGGTTTTGGACAAAAGAGAGTGAATATCTTTGTGCACGTGGAGTTTAATATAGCTTAATTATTTCCCTAAGAGAAAATGAGCTTTTTAAAAAGAAACTAAATATACTCATGCTAAGTGCCCTGGGTTAACACGTTTCATTTTTTAATATTAAAAAAAATTTTTTTAAACTGAATACCAAAGACAATCAGGTTACACCACGTGGGGCAGGCGGAGTCAGGCTCTGGCCCCGCCCCGCCATAGTGACGCACGCCTGTGACATAAGCGCGGCCTGCACGCTCCCTGGCGGCAGCCGTTGTGTTGCCCACGCACTTCCAGGACTGGCTTCTCGCTACCCGCCGGGATGAGGGGAGGGGGCTCTCTGGGGGCGCGGTGCCCTGCTGGGCGCCGGCCCCCGGGCTCCCCGACGCCGCTGCTCCGCTTCCAGAGTCAAGGCCATGTTTACAGTCCCCTGCGGCTCTTCCGCTCTTCCCTCCACCCGGATCCACGGCGAGCCCCGGACCCCAGTCGTCGGCATGACACGCCATCGCCGTCGTTCGATTTGAGGACATAGGCTGCATCTTTAGCATCTTCCTGGGCAGGAAAACAAAAGCATCTGCCCCAGAGGCTTAAGGCCTCTGGTACTTTTCACGGAGCTCCTATCAAGAACTGGCCAGTGCTTTCTAGAAGTCCGCAGTAGACTTTCCCCCCAGTTTTCCCTTTGCCACCTACCTGCTGCTCCCTCTGACTTCTCCCTGGCACTCTGATTGCATTAAAATAATAATAACTCTGTATTATTTACCTAGAGGTCTGAATGGACCGATGTTATAATGGCCAAAAAACACAGACGTACGTTTGCAAAAAAAAACGGGTGGGTGAGGGTCTTAATTCTAAGGAATAACTCGTGAATGCTAAGATGTTTGGGACGGCTTCTGGCCCTGAAAACGATAGTATCTTACTCATTGGGTCACTGGGATCTCTCCATTTACTAAATGCACAGTGCAAGGAATTACGTATTAATAAGACTTTCTATGTTCAAAGAAAATAAAAGCCATTCACTAAGTAATCAAAAGAAATACCATGGAACTATTAAAAATAAGCACCATAAGAATTACCAACGGCCTGACCACAAAAAATGGTCCCTCAGAAAGCAGGGAGCCGGCAACGGGGCGAACGCCACTGGCACGTTCCCCACATTTCTCAGCACGCTTCTTCAGAAGTCAGTGCAGGTGCACCTCACTTACTGGAAGGTTCTTGGAGAAGGGATCACTTCTTTGCCCTCGTACCCACACTTGGAGACTAGTAGGAACCTCTGGAAGTCCTCACTGTGGTGCTGCCTACTGTCTTAGTATTTAGGAAAACAGCACCTCTCATCCCCAGCCCTGTGCCCAGGGACACAGACCCGAAAGATCCCAGGGACATGCTGGCTCCCTCCCTATGTGAATGGAAGTGGCCCAAACAGTTGAAAGCGACGACAGCCTTTTGACCCTGACATCTTGCAGTGTGAATAATGTCGGCAGTACAGAAGGTGATGGCAGGAAACAGGAAGCCACCCCTTCCTGGAACGTTCTGGCCCCTGCCCCAACCCTCGCCCCCTGCGCTCTGGGCACCTGTGCGTGGCCCCACGATGCCGTTGCCGTGAATGTGTCCACCTGTCGGTCTCCTGCACCAGAAAACAGGCTCCCTGAGGACAGGAGGTGGCATTTGCTCAGCCTCAGTCTGTCAGGTGGAGGGAGTACAGTACGGGAGGGAGCGAGAAGTTCGCCTCTGCTGTCTCTCAGTCTCTGGCTGGGCCTGAGACTTAAGTTGGCATAAAACAGATTAACCAAGAAAAGCATACAGGTTTATTTAACGTAAGTTTTACGGGACGTAGGAGCCTTCATAAGGAATCGAAGACCCAAAGAAGTGGCAAAACCTACACACGTAAATATTAGCCTGAACTAAGAGACACAATTGTGGGAGAGCCACCGAACGACGTGGGGAGACGAGAGGAAGCTCGGGGTCCTTTTCAGGGGGTCCGTCTGGGCAGACCTCGCTCGTCCCTGCTGGTTAAGGACGGCCCTTGGCTCCCGGCACAGGGCGGGCGTCGTTCACGGGGGGCTTCCTCTCCTGGGGCAGGTCACAGCGACCTTCCTGCATCTACAGATGTTTAGTGGCTTCAGCTCAAAGTCGTCCTTACGCCCGGGTGCCGTATACTGGGGAGGCATGGTCTGCCGTCCCTCAGTCCCAAGCCCACTGAGGAGTCAGCTACTGGCAGCTGACGACTGGCACGGGCACGGGGATCTGTGCTGCTAACGGCTGCTTCCTCTGCGTCACCACTGTCTTCTCTTAATGGTTTTTCTTTTGAAAAGAAGACAGAATTTTTAGTGATGCACTTTGTCACTAAACCCTTCATGTGGATTATTACAGTTGGTGATTCTTGTCCAGATTAGAAGCACTGATGGACCTAAAATATGGGTAGAGGAGAGGAAACTAAAGTCAGAGTAAAGAATAGTGACTCTGAAGGGGAACCAGTATGTCATTCTCTCCTGGGCTGATCCAGAGCCAGTGTTCCCATTCCAGTTCCTTCCTGCCCCACAGACTAGGTGGTGAGGTAGTGGACTGGTGATCTAGGTGAAGTGAGTTGTCGCGTGAGCCACTACTAGGATCCTAACTGAGGCCTGGAGTGGAGAGTCACTTGTCCCATGCAAAAGTGTACTCACAATAACGCTGTGGCATCCTGGCACTCACTTGTGAGAGATTCTCAGGGAGACTGAGGGAGGTACAGGCAAGGTCCCGAGGTCTGATCGTGGAATCTGGGGGCCGACAGACCTTTCTTAGATTTCGGGTTCAGTCACTTACCACCGTGGGCAGGTTACCTAAGCCCCAGGTGCCTCATTTGTAAAATGGTAAGAGTAAGGACACGCTGACCTTCCTGCAGGAGTGTTGAGAATCAGAGGTCACATAAAGCAGCAGGCACACGGGCACGCAACAGCAGCAGGTACGATGCTATTATGACGTGCTTCGTGAATGTTCATAAAACGGAACGGACTGTTCTAACATATTTAGGAATCCCTCTGGCCCAGAAGCCATAGCCCATGGCTAACACTTCCAGGACACACAGTCCACTTCAGACTCTCTATTCTTAATATACAAAAGAGGTTTAGGTTTTGCTAAAGGTCCAGTTTTCATAACACAAAATGAGATTCAAACATTTTTCAGTTAATTTGACCAATAAACATGTGACACCACATAATTCAAATTATTTCTTGGTTTCACTGACTAAATGTGCTCAGAACTCTAAAACTGCTTCTGCTGGTCAGCATCGAGGACTTTGAGCAATCTGGATTTTTGAAATCCCATCAGGGATCACAGGACTAAAATGAAACAGCTTTAAGCGGAGTGGGCTACAGCAGCCCAGCTTTGGTCCCGGAGCTGATCAACATGATTTCCCAATTCTGTTCCAGCTAATAAAGAGTTTTCTCTCTTCTGTTAGAAGTAACCCAAACCCTCTATACTCGCTCAGAAATGGATTTAAGTCCTGCTCAAACAATCTTCCAGTAAACTGTGCTCCAATAGTCCATCTCCCTTGCTCAACAGGAAAAATTCAGCTTTTTTTTTCTTAGAATTAAGTCTTGTTATCTAAACAATAGAACCCATAGTGTTTATATAGTCTAAAAATTATTAAATAGAAACCTCATGTGAAATGAAGTGCGAAGGCTAGAAGAGAGAGCTCCTCACATAGCTGTCACTCAACGCACATACCGACCCCAACAGGAAAATACGTACGGGGTCTGACAATTAAGTTCGCAGACTTGCCACCACGCACTTACGCTGGCAGCACTGTACAAACAGGACGGTAAGGTGTCATCACCTTGGTACATCTGTGTCTCACAGCTGGGTCCGTGTCGACATGTGGGGGTGTCTTGCTGTTTGGCGTGGGGTCCGGGGGGTGGGCAGGGGTACGAGAGTCAAAGAAAACTCTTTATACCTCAATCCCAGGTTCACCCCTTGGTTCTGATAGAAACTGCCTTCCTCCCAGCCACACACATCACAATCCTGTGGCTTCTCTGGGTCCCACTCAATTCTACTCATTTTTCCATTTTTCTGGGCTCCATTAAAAATAATGAATTTATATAGTTCCTGTCATCCAAAACTGAGCTAACCCATTTTGGGGAAAGGACTAAATTTACTATGCGACATATTATTCAGAATGGGATAATGAGGCATTCCTGTATAAACTTACTTCAATTTGATATTGTTTTGATGAAACCGTAGCTAATGTCTCGTAACTAAAATAACATTATGTGTGATCCCTGCCCGCCTGCACCCCCATCATTCTTTCTTCTACAGTATCAAATCCAGGGAAATTTAATGAACTAATTTTTGCATAAATTCTTTGAGGATGAAGTCTGTCCTTGAGCCGCCCCTGCTCTGTGCCATCTGTGAGCCCACCATTTCTGTCACATTCTAAGTCCCCTCCCAAGTCTGCTCCCCACCTCCCAGCCTCCACAACCTTACCTAAGATTTTAATTTCACTTTTTTTTTTTTTTTTACTTTTGGGAATCTCTTCCTTTAAGCCCATCCTTCTCCCAGGTACCAATATTAGCACCAACATTTCTAAAACCGTTTCAGTACTCATCAAGGATGTGGTAATGCTCTAACTGCCCACGGTTTTTAAGCAAAGCCAAGATCCCACTTTCTTCAATTGCCAATGGGTATACGTGGTTTCAGATACAGCAAGAAAACACTGAAACCTAATGCATTTGCAGCAGCCGAACTACCTACTTTGACCATTCATTTGCTACAAGCAACACAGAGTTTTCAGATTTCCGCAGACGTGACAGGTATCAAGACGGACGAATGTGCACCGCCTCGGAAGCAGTACGAACACAGGCCGCACCATGCAATCCGCTGGGGGCGGGCGGGGGGACATCAGCTCTCCTGGCGTCAGTGAGAGGAGTCTGAGCATTAACAGTTTTCCCCTCTTACTCCGGCCTCCTCCTATGTGTATTTTCTGTGCACACAGGGAGCTTCACAGAAAAGGAAGGAAAACCCCACGGAGGCGGTCAGACCCAGGGTCTTAGGCCATCGTGACACGGCACGAAGATCGTACAGAGGAAGGGCGCGGGCGGGCAGGTGGTCGGGAGCGTGACTAGGACAGACAGGCTCAGTAAGGGCACTTAGGAAGGACTGTGACACAGTCTCAGGTCGTCCATTACCTCAGGAGACACGCAGTGACTTTACAAACGGACACTTCCTCCCCGGAAGAGGGCCCCGGTTTTAGGCCAGAGCCCCACCCCCACCCGTGTCTGCAGTTTAATTGCCTTGAGCTCAAAAAAACCCTCCTGCCAACGTGGCACGTTTCAGAGTGGCACACTCTGCTCTCCTTCATGTGCAAAGATAATTAGCATGCTGACCTTACCCTCAAAGAATGTATGCAAAAAAATGAGTTTATTAAATTTCCCTGGATTTGATATTCTAGAAGACTGACTGGGGGCGGGGCGGGGATCGCACACACACAGTGCGCGCTCTTTCGGTGAGGAGGCATTGGCCATGGTTTAATCCAAATAGCATCGAACTGAATTAAGTTTATACAGGAATGCCTCATTATCCCATTCTGAGTGCTACGTCACACAGCAAGTTCAGTCCTTCCCCCCAGATGGGTTCACTCATTCTGGGGTGACAGGAACGATGAAGCCTTTTTTTTTTAGGGGGAAAAATAAGGTGTGGCCAGTGTGTCTGAAAACCCCCATCAACCTGCACAAACATCACTAAAACGCCCTCAGACATCTACATAACAACGCGTGAAGGATTCCTGCATGCTACAAGACATTTAAAACACTAATGATCTAATTATTTAACACTTAATGAGCTCATTAGTGGGTATTTGTATGCAGTCCTTGATGGGACTATACAGACTTCGAGGTGGATGTTTCCCCTTCTGCACTGCCCCAAACAGAGACTGTGATCTAAAGGCACAATGAAGTGACACATTGAAGATGCTGAAACGTTCGAGTAAGACTCAGCAAAATAAAATACACATGACAACTGCTTGGGAATGGCCACTGCTTGAAGAGCTGCCCGCGCGAGGTGTGCGGGCTGAGAATGTGTGCGGCCACTGCTGCTTTTCGGAGGTCAGAGAAGGTGAAAATGAGTAGAAGAGGCAGGTGGCATCGTGGGGCATTTTTGTCCTAAGGTACACGCTTCTAGACTTCTTGGATGTCCCCAGTTTCCTCAGAGGCTTTTGCATTATCTTCATAGACATTTCAGTTAATAATAATGAGATGATGAGAGCAGTAACATGCAGTATGTGTGACCGCACAACCCTGATCCTGTGGAGGGAAGTGGGGGAAGGGGCTCAGGCTTCAGGACCCCTTAGCGTTTCGTTGTTGTAATTCAGATCATGAGCCTCTCACTGCAGGAAGTTCTTCCTTCAGGAAACGAGGGCTAGTGAAACTGATACCGATTCATCTAATAAAACGAAAAGCAGATACGGCCAAGTACTTGGAAGCCAGAACACTCGATTCTTACGAGGGTTTGGAATAGCTTATCGAGGGAGCCACAATTCTTCAGTTTTGATACTGTACCATCACTCTAACACTTTCAATCCCTTGAAGTTTTTTAGAAAAAAAATGCAACCAGTATCTGGAGTAACCAAGTTGACCTCTACTTTTAAATGTTTGCTCAAGATCTGGCTATTACACAGAAACACTGAATTATATAAACTGGGACAGCCTGCATGATGGACCAGGCTTATCTGTACCTGCACAGCACCCTATTTTCCAGTCTTCAGGGGCCAACCTTCCCCACTCCCCATGTGGAGAACTGTGCCTCCGCCCATTTGGATGGGTCTGTAAATCCCATGCCCCTTGGCTGCCCCACTGACCACAGAGGAGTCCATGACCGAGGCCCGGGCAACTGGAGTGACCCCCACTGGCTCTAGCAATTGATCTAGGAGGGAGCACCTGCCCCAAGGTGAGCCTTTCTTTTCCACAGGTCCCCCAAACTGAAGGTGAGAGAAAGAACTTGCTCTCCTGCGGCATTGCTAAGGCTTCCTCGGGCACTGCCCTATAACTCTGGAGCTGCCTGTGGCCACCACCATTCAGGAAGCCATCTGAAGGGGCCGAGAATGGGTGATGACAATAAAAGAAGCCAAGGCAGAGAAATGGAAAAGACAGTCCTGAAACTTCCCGTTCTAAATCCAGGTGACTCTGAGGTCAACCCTACCTCTTCAACCCCCTATAGCAAGAGCCACCAAATTCCCCTTTTTGGATATATTTTTTGAGATCAGTTCCTATTTCTGCAACTGAATGACCAATATGGGGTACGTCCAACAGGATCGGCTAAGCCAACTGTAGTATACGCATAGGCTCACAATTGTGGGGCCATTAAAATGCTCTTACCAAAGTATAACTTCCAATAAAAATGAAATGAATGGATGACATACAAAGACGATCTGATACGTTAAGAAAAAGAAAAAACTAGTTACAAAACAATATTCACAGTATCAAGTAATTATATTAAAAACAAGTGATAACGTTTTAATGGTGGCTTTTTTGTGGTATAGGGACAGATGATTTTCTTAATCATTTTCCATATTTTGTCATTTTTACTTTTATAATAAGAAAAATGGTACTAAAAGCCAAGCCTTTGGTCCAATCTTTTTATAGCCCAACATACAAATTAAAACCGGTTCGCTTGGAGTCTCCCCCACCCCTTCATCTCTAAGTGAGCGTCCTTTAACGTGATGAGTCACCATCCCTTCTTTTTCAGGCATGGGGACGCTCTTCACAAGATGACGTTTGTAAAGACGGTAAATAATCAGCCCCTTCGGCCAACATAGTTTATGGCTCTTGGGCTAGTTCAGCAATGCACAAAAGCAGCATTTGCTCTACATGAAGTCACTCCGTAACGTTCTAATTATTTTTCTCCATGGTAACATGTATAAAATATGAAAAATGTTGACTCAAGTCTTTCTTCTTCTCTTTCATAAGGATTTCAAACAGCCTGAAGTGTGTTTTATTCCACCTTAAAAATTCCACCCCGTAGATGGAGCTCATTTTACCGGTAACCTGACTCGTACAGCACTCCTGATGAAAAGTACTCATGGCTAACGCTTTTTCTTTATTGAATGTTTTTTTTTCTTATGAAAATGACTCTGAAAGCTTTGGAAGGCATTTCTAAAGTAATGTCATACGAAAAGTCAGTGTTTTATTAGACTTCGGAGCACGGCAGGGCCCCTGGATGTTTCTGCTAATATATTTAACCCCTTCACCCACGAGCCGAGGGCCGGAGGGTGGTTCAGGGCAGCAGCAGAGGCTTCTGTGCCTCCTTTCATGAAAACGAGGGCTGTGATCAGTGCCGGTGAGCCTGCCCCTCGCCTCCAAGGACCGCACACATGGTCACCACAGGAGTCAGGATGCTCACTAACGAAGTACTTGCTCACTCCAAGACAGAGCTTTACCGTCACCTCAAGTGTCCTCCGTCGTGATGTGGCAACAAGGGAGTGTTGGTGATGACACGACCGAGTCAATGTCCTTTCACCACCACAATGACTCAGGAATGGGAACTCTGACAGCTCGGACGGATGCCCCAAAGCCTGCACGGCAAGATCACGCCTCTTCGGGGTGTCCTACCGTGACGTCACACAGGGCTGGGCCAATCACAGCCCAGGCGTCTGACGGCTCTCCTGCCACCTCCCACCCTCCCATCCACAGTCCGCGGTTTTTACATTTCTCCAAGGATTGTTTAACAAACAGAGAAAAAGAAGGTGTGACAGAGATCGTGTGTAGGCTACAAATTCCAAACTAGTTACTCTCCGGTCCTTGACAGAAAAGGCTGGCCATTCCTTCAGAACCTAAGGCACAGTGACAAAAGTCCAACTGTACAAGCTTTGCAATTCACGCTATAAAGCGTCTGACATTCAGGAGAGCGGCATTCAGGAGCTCAGGCCGACTGCACGCGCGCCCACACTCGGGGGGAGCACATTCCAGGAATCCCCACGGCTTTTCAGTCAGCACACTGCTCTGGACTGAGGGGAGACAGCCTTAACCAAGACCAAGTTCACTACCAACATGCATATCTACACATACATGGGCTGTTCGTTAACCACCAGGATCCTCAAGGGCTCCTGCTGCACTAGCACAGCACTCAGCAACAGCACTGCAAGGGGAGGATAAAAACAACCGAAACCCCAAGGCTTGGCGCACACCTGGGGAGACCTGCAGGCCAGACTGAGCCGTTCAGGTCGTGATCGGACCAACCAGACCACCAGCAACTCAGCAGCACGGCCGTGTGCCTCTGCACCTCCGGTCCGTCCTTTTAGCTACCGTATTTTCCGCACCACAAGGCGCGCCGGGTCATCAGGCATTTGCATTTGCGCACGGCCGAGTTTTGAGAAAATTTAAGGCCCTTAGGTGCGCCTTATAGTGCGGCAAATGCAGTACTTCGATTGGCTGTTTCTGTGATAGGTACTCACAAGGCCAACCGACCCTTACCGACAGCGAAGACAAGATTATGGGGTTCCTGCTGTATTAGTAACAATGTGTGTGTGTGGGGGGGGGACGCTGTGTTAGATGCTGTACGCGCATGATGTGCTCTGAGCCCCCGATGAGACAGATGCTGCTGCCCTCACTTTGCAGACTCGGAGTGGCACACCCCACATAATGGAAACCGTCTGAGGTAAACTTAGTCAGTCTCATAGGAACAGTCTGATTCACGTCAGTCTTCCTGCCAAGTTCATTGGACAGACATCCACATGACGGATTTTCCCATCAAGCATCCAGAATCCTATTGGAAACTGAATCTGATAAAATCTAGAAATTGTTCTTTGTTACTCCTGCCTTCGAAGGGACAGTTAAAAACAAGGACTAAACCACAAAAACGTGCCCTCTGGGGTGACGATGCCATCTACATCACAATGTAAAGGCCCACCCTCCTCTAACCCCCAGTGGGGACCTCAGCAGCTGGCTAAAGGTACGAGGAAGTCAGAAGAGGTAACCCAGGACCAGAACCAAATGGTTGGGACAGGTCACACATTTGAAAAGGGGCCTGAGAGCAGTCGTCGGTGGGACTGAATGAAGGCCCCCCGACCTTTGTCGTTTCCCCTGCACAGAAACCCCCAAGGTCCGCGTGCAGGGGCCCGGCCCAGACACGCTCGGCGTTCTGAAGGCCCGGTGCGCCCACCTGGCACTCCGGTGGGCTTCGTGTCCCTCCACGCACTCGGCGTGCCGCCCAAGTGTGACATGGACGACGGCGTTTGCCCGTCTTCAGCTCCTACTGGATGACGTTTTGGTCTTCACAGGGATTCATGTAGAGATTAAAGAGCCCCTTCAGTGACGTGGGCGATATTGGGGGTGGCTCGCCAATTCCTATTTCATCCAGTTTAGCTGTCCAAGGAAACCAAGAGCCGCATGAATACCTGACTCTTAGAATTAATTAAAGCTGCATGATGCAAGAAAAAACAAAGTTAAACGGGAAAGAGATGTCCCCCCATCCTCTTTTCTGGACATGAGCCTGATTCAAGAGAAATTCTAACACGGGCAAAGCTTGCTCTGACAGCTCACATCATCCTTCCGGCCTGTGTGCCACTTCCTGTCATGAGCCCGAGCCGCCTGCGGCCAGCGCGGGGAGGCGCCGTGCCCCCCGGGGGCTCCACTAAGCCGGGCCCCTTAAGTACAGCGACCAAGCCTTACCTGCCTTCGTGTCCCCAAAGCCTTGCGCAGTCATGGCACACGATGAAACGCATGCCCCCCATCAGAACCCCCACCCCTTCGTGCTGCTGCCTGCCTCACCCGAGACACAGTGGAAGCCAAGGAGGTCACACTCGTCATGTTGTTTTGTACTCGAGATGGGATTAACACTTTACACGTGTTACCTTAGTCAATCCTTTTATCCTCTGAAAATGTTAACCCTACACAAAGGAGAGCATAGCATTGCCACACCCAGTAGTACCCAACTCCCCCCAACCTCTGTCCCCTAGGTCCCATCCGTACCCCGACTCACCACACTACTCCCTTTCACAGTGGGATATTTAAAACAAAACCCCAGATTCTGTAGCATCTCATCTATATGATCTCCCGCTCTCTTTTTTTTCCTCCTTTTGACGTTAAGCATTTATTTGTAAGTTAACTGTGCAACTGGTTTTTTCATCCCAACTGTTAAGAATCTCTAAATATCAATAGTGCCTCAATCTTTCCTCTGTCATGAAGGATTAAGTCCTAAAACAGATACAATTAAGGTACATTTTATCACCTCCCAAATAACAGGGATATAGAAAGATTTTGCTATCGCTTCTCGGCCTTTTGGCTAACATCAAGTGTAAAAAGATTTTATTTTATGTAAACTACTTAAATCTGAGATAGTTCACATTTTTTCCCCATTGCCACCCTCATGGCTATTACAGTGTTAAGGCTATTATACACAAATATATATTTTTTAAGATAAGGAAAGAAATAAACCTAACAAAATGGATAATACTACCTTATACACAAAGTTTTCATTTTGTGTTGAATGCTGTATTTTAATCTTACATTCTAATCCTTTTCTGGTGGGGCATCCACACCCTGGATTACTAAATTACATGGTGATAAGCACAAGATTCAGAGACAAAAATAAAAGGGCACAGAACAATAGTCTTTTCAATATGACAGATTTAAAAAACACTTTCACATGTTTAATCAGAAGAATTGAAGTCCAAATTAAATCACATCATTTTTCTATCTAAAATTCCTTAAGCTTTGAAAGATATTTGTAAAAGCCAACAGCTGAATATTATCAACAAGCTATATTTCAAATTATAAATAGATTTTAACTACTTGTATTTGCTCCCTAATTTATTTTTTTAAAGAAAGGTTTTGTCATCCTGGTTTTGCAAAAGAATTTTCTCAGGTGAGTAAGCCGCTCATCATCACGAAACCATTAAGTGGCAGAAACAGATTTGCATCCAGGTCGAAGCAGGTAAAAGTCCCTTCTTCTACTTACCGTTGACTCCCCAACTTTCCAAGAGACAACTGCTTTCTCAAAACAGGATGTTCTCCAATCTAAAGAAACTCGGACTGGGGGATCTACTTTCTCTTCCCAGGTCAGTTCCTGTAACCGCACCCCACTCTGCCCCCCACACTTACCAGGAACCCCAGGGTTTTCACCCAGAGCACAACTGCGGCAGAGTCAAGAGCTGGGGCAGTGGTGCCCCATATTAGGGTGTTTCCTGCGTGAGATGACTTGTACACACACATCCCACAGGTGGGAAGGAAGACGACACCTTCACTAAACAGCCTAACGAAGGGCAGGCAAAGGAACAGGATTCACAGTCAAAACTGCAGCTCCAGCAAAGCCTCATAGCTGGAAGCACTGGAGGAGGAGAAGTCACCACAAACAAGCGCACGCCTTTCAAAGACGAGCTTTCTGTGCGCATCTAGTCTGAAGTCTGCTGCCTCAAAGCATCTGCTCTGGATCCAGCATGGAGCCTAGCCTGGCTCCAAGGCCAAATACTGGCAGCAACCCACACCCACCCACCGTCGACTGGATCAAAATGCGTGGCGTATTTATACTGTGGAATATTATACAACGACCCACCACGAAATGGATAAATCTTACATAAGTTGAGCAAAAGACAACAAATCAGAAGAATAATTCATTATCATTTTCTTGGTAGAAAGTTTTAGGTAAAACTAAATAATGGTAGAACAAGAGAGAAAAGAAAGGGAGGGATTTCCATAGAGTTACAATAGTGGTTACCTTCCCACGTCAGGGGGATTGTGGTCCCACGAGGACGCATGGGAGTGGGGGGTGGGGTGGGGTGAATTTTCAGGTACTGGTAATGTTCTAAGTCTTGAGATGGATGATTACATAGAAGTTCAATTTTTAAGAAGTTCGATTTTTAACCATTTGGTAATCATTCACATGCATGACATTCTTTTAAGGAAGTATCTTGTATTTCACAATGTAAAATATTTAATTTTTTAAGTTGCAAAATTTCACCCATAATTTGATTCTATAAAGCTCTAGAGAGGAAAGAAAAAGAAGGAAGTTATTAAAAATACTCCAAAGACAAAGATAAGAAGTGTGCCTCTGTTCTCTCCTTTAGATTCGAAGTTGCACTGGGGTCTATGGTTGCAATCCTTAACCCACAGTGAATGTTAAATAAATATCTCATGATGTTGAGGGCTGAAGCAATGATTTATGTAAACATCAGCGCTGCAGCACACAACATGTTCTCGTGGCACAATTTTAAATTGACGAGGGATCTCACCATGCAGAATATGAGCAGGTCTCATTGACTTGTCAGGTTGTCAGTTTGGGAGCTTGTGTTGTCGTCACAAACGCAGTGATTGCAAAGTAAGCATTCTCACGTATGGTCAGCAGGTCTGTAAATTAGCACAACATTTAAGAAGGGCGATTTGACAACACCCATCAAAAGCCTGCAAAGTAATATCTTTTGATTCAGCAATTGCGCTTCTAAGAATTATTCCTAAAGTGTCGTGAAGTTTGTATGCAAAGGTTTAGCTATAAGGATATTTGGAGTAGCATTGTTTGGAAGAGCAAAAATGGGAAGCAACATAAATATCCAGTGACGAGGGAGTTGTTAAACAGACTGCGGGTCCCCTTCGGTGGAATTCCATGCGGCCATCAAAACCGATATTGGAGAGGCCTGTTGTAAAACATGCTACTTGCCCATAAAATACTGTTATTTTTAAAAGCCGTTACAAAGCTCTGTGTACCATTTTATACAGGTAGGTAGGTAGGTAGTTAGAACCATACCCCTCCAACACTTAGTAGCTTAAAACAACAACTGTTCGGTTCTCTCCCTGGCTTCTGCGTGTGGCTGCAGCTGTCCGGGCTCCATGAGCAGTCTTACGTTACCTCGTTCGGAGACTACGGCAGTGACCCTCACCCCGCCTGGCCTAGGACTTGTGCGGTGTTGGCGTTCCACGTGCAGGTCACTGCCCTCAGACCTGGGCCAATGGGCATGGTTCGTCTCTGACTAGCTGCCACCAAGCTACCTCCAAAGTGACCACAGTGACTGGAGGTTGTGGGATTACGGGTGAAATGTATTTTCTTTCATTTCACTTTTCTACATTATATCATATCTATGCATGCTTCTAAAACAGAAACATTTTAACTAAAACTTGATTACCTACAATTCCAAATCATTTGACCCATTTAGTTCATCAGAAGGCGGAAGCTTCCTGGTGTGTCACCTGTAGAGAAGTGCAGTGATCTAAGTGAGGTCGTCTGGCCGACGTTCAGCGCCCTCCTCCACGCATCAGTAGTTCCCATTCCGGTGCCCTGCCCCGCCCAAAGGAGGGTCTGACACTCTGCCATCAGCCCCATTCCCCCGGCTCACCTGGCAGTGATGCTAAACCAGGTACGGAGGGGAGACGGTGGCTTTAAAAAGTCCCAGAAGTCTGATGTGTTTTGGGTCAAAAAGATAACAATTCATCCGAGTACATATGAAGACCCGAGCGGCTTTATTAAGCTGTTCATGAACCGGGCAGCATCCCAGCCAGCAAGCAGAGGGTGGCTCAGAGGGGTTGGCCCAGTTTTTATAGGAAGAAGGGTGTGGCAAGGGTGTAATTAGCAGGTTCCTGGTGTCTCCAACAAAGAATTAAGCAAGACATGGAAAAGTAGTAGTGAAAGGAAGAGCAGTTTATTAGAAGAAAGTACGCTCCAAAGAGATAGGAGCAGGCCCGAGCAAGTGGCTCAGGGGCCCCAACTAGCACGGCCATCCTGGCTTTCATCCTCTTCAGTTGTGAGGAGTCATGCCCATCCAGGCATGAGGCCTTCTGACTGGCACCTTTGATTGACACGAGGTTATTATACAACCGTTCCTTCAGCACGCATGCACCTTCCCAGAATTCAGTCTGCTACACTGGCATTGATGGACTTCCAGGCATATGTATGGTCACTGTAACTTTTACTGCTCATGGCTATGTGACTGACCTGTTTAGACCCGGGCTAATCATAGCTGCTTTCTCCCTGCTTGTGGTCAAGTTCTCCTGCTGGGGTTAACTGTATCCACGTAAGGGGAGGGTCTTGGGCAGAGAAAGAGAGGTCCATGGGCCAGTTATAGGGCATGTCTGGAGATCCAATCCCTACCTCTACCTGCCTGCCTCACCAGGACATCTTGTTTTGGGGTGGGGGCGGAGATAGGGGTGGAAAGGCAAGGATTTTATCATGCAGACTGCCTCTTCTTCCTGTGGGGAAAATGGAGAGGGTCCAAGCAACAAAGTACCTCATTGGTGTGGACCAGAAAATTCCAGAGAACTAGACCAAGATGACATTTCCAGTGAAGGTGGAAACTGCCATTAAGTCAGGTGGGCAATCTTGGTCTGGTACCATGAGCTCGGGCATCCCGGTCTGGTACCATGAGCTCGGGCATCCCGGTCTGGTACCATGAGCTCGGGCACGAGTGACGCCATGCAGAGCCTACAGTTTGTCTCAAACGAAGCGTTTTTCTTTACAGCCAGGTTTATCTATTTATTTTAAAATATTTTAAATAGGTTTTACTATTCCATTCCAAAGTTGTTCCTTATTGGTTTAAATTTATGAAATCATATTTTGTATGCTAGCACGTTCATTCTAAGACTTGACATCCTACAATACAAGTCCACTAACAAACAGAGCAGTGTTTTAGGTGCATGGGCTGATCTGGGTAGGCATCTCAGGTCTTTTCCATTGTCTATTTTGAAATTATCCTGTTTTCACTATTCATTAGTTAAGCAGCCACAGGCTAGACCTACTTCCGTTCTATAAGGAATGTTCTCGTAACTTTAATTAGTCCAGAATTAAGATAACATTATTCCCCTCTTAGCAAACAAAGTTCAGCCTTGTTTTTCCCTCGCTCTCTCTGCATTACATGCACACACATACACACACACGATTTTGTTTCCTGGCAACCTGACTTTCTGCATAAGAGTCTATGGTAAGGGGATCCCTAACGCCTTCAGAGGAACACTATAAGAGGTGAACAATAGGCTGATGGAGTCGGGAATAATACTCTGGTCCTACCAGTGAGCTAATCACTTTCCAGTTTGCGAACGATTCGGTGCTCAAGTCATAGCCTGTTCAGAATCAACTACAGTGGACTCTCAGCTAGCCAGCACCCATGAGGACTGGTAGGTGCCTCATCACTGGAAGGAGGCGCTTCCTGAACTGGCACTTAAGCAACCGGCCCTCTCAAGCAACCTGAAAAATTCTGCGTGAGTGCCGGTTGCTGGAGAATCTACTGTATTTCTCTTCCTGTGCCAGTAAATCCACCTACGTTCCTGTGCGCTATAATTTCAACAAAGAAGAGCACAGCTGTTCCTTACTAACCAGGCTGTGTAATTCTTACTCATGTGGCAAAGACAGACTCAGCATTACAAAATGGAATATTCTCTTCTCCAAGGTTCATGAAAGAATTTCATTCCAGCTGCATCGTTAGCTTCACTGGGGTTATGTCCTCGTTGCCTGAGCAACAGAAGGTTAAATTAGGAAAAGGATGTTTTCTTAAGTAGCAGTTGACCCTCCCTCCTGGAGTTAACACTGTCATGTCTTACAGATGTGATTTCCACTGACACTGAAAACTGGTCACGGCGCCCTGGAAAGCAGCACAGGGAGGACCTGTGTCTCATTAGTTCTGGGCTTTGGCAGGACCCGCTGCACCTCCTCAGGCCCCGCCCCGCAGCCTCCTCAGGTCTCTGGTTCGAATCCCCTGCAGTTTGCTAGGGCTGTAACTAGGTCTAAGAGAGAGAGAGAGGGAGGAAACCAGCACCTTCAACAAAGTCAAGGAGTAATTTTTCTTTGTTTCACAAAAACCTTCTGATTGGCTGTCAGGGGACTGGCCTCACCCCTTTTCAGAATGGGGGCCGAGCCCCTAAACTTTGTGGAAAACATGGGAATCACATGCAAATAGGACAAACATGGACTGTGAAGGGTGCCAGAAAGTGGGCCGGGAGGAAACCAGGAACAAAGGGGAATGACTCCAATGTTGACGTTCTTTATGTGAGACTTTCAAATGCGTTTTCTTGTCTTTACTGAGCTTTGATGTCTGAAGATATTTGGAGACGCACGTATATACGCCTGTTTTATAAGTGCATATAACCTTAGAGTTGAAAAAGATCTTATGGGTCACTTAAATCAGGATTTCACAAATACTGGTGCACACCAGAATCGCATGACTGGGTGAGCTCGGTCAGTGTACAGATGCTCCCCAGGTGATCCTGTGGCAGCCAACGTGGGGACGCGCGCGTCTAGGGTCAGTTCTCATCTCACACAGGCACCTTTACGCAGTTAGTGACAGCCCGCTCGTCATCGGCTCTAGCAGACAAGTTCAGGAGATGTGAGTTACTCTGGACAGCAGGGACATGATAGAGGTCCACAAGTACCCTCCCGTGCAGAATGTGCCCTTCCCGCCGTGTATGTAGGTGCCTAAATGTCTGCACACGCCCTTCTTGATGTGACTAAACAAACAGAAAATTATTATTTAAATGAATAGGAAATGTATGAACTGTTTTCATTTTTACTTTTATTTTCAAATCTGTTCTGTACGAGAACTTTTTCCCAGATTAGGATTTGCTAAGCTTGCCGTATTTGGATAAATAGCACGATCTATGAAAAATCACCCATGCTTTTAATTTACCACATGTTTTTAATCAACTTGGGTAGTCTAACTTACGTAAAGTAGCCTACCAGTAAAAATCATACGTAACTGGATACTCTTCCAGTTATTCTTCCCACCTGTGGATAATGGGGAGCATTTGATCTTTAATTCTGATACAGATTTATGTTATTCAACTGAATATAGTTCTTGACTACGTTAAGCCTGGTATGAATTCTAACAATTATGAGAATTCATTTGTGTTACATGAATGAGCAATCCTTTCTTTTAATTAATGTGAACTTAAGCACATAAAATGGGTGCAGGTGGCCTGAGGTTACCACGCACCGATCTGACAACAGTTAGTCATTTCAGCAGAGAGCCCATCTGTGAATCTGCGAGCTGGAAGTTTTCGCGGCCTTCCACGCTCTCTGGCTGCCACTCCTCCCTAGCAGCCCCCCAGCTGTAATGCTATCTGCAGACATTCAGAAGCCACCTACCTCGAGAGGGACGTGATTACACAGCACTGACACTTGGCCAACTCTTCTTTTGACAATCTACCAAAGATTCTTATTAATTTTTGTTGCTTTCTTTTGGAATGAACACAGGAAACACTCCTATGAGCCCCATGCCTGGCTTTTCCAGGGACTCAGTTATACTGCAGATTAAAGCATGTCCCCCGTGCAGGCGGTAGTGTCAAGTGAGCTCTCTCACTGTGACACTAAAAGCCAACAACACGGGAGTGTTCCCATCTCCAGCCAGCAGGTCACAATGGGATTTACTATCTCAGCACTAGTCGCCTTAACGTTACAAGTCCTGGGTAAGCACGGGCTTAGAGCTGACCATTAGCTCTCTGGGTTTGCCTTTAGAGCTGGAGACTGGGAAATCCCAGATGCCTGCACAAGAGCAGTGTATTTTGTTTTTTTTTTTTTTACATAACATTCATATAAAACACGAAGTCTATTGGCACCAACTGCCTCCGAGTTCTGCCACCAGCAGGTGTTGCCTCCGTCAACCCATCTCCTGTCCTCCAAAGGAAACTACATAATGACAAGGGATCAACTGAGCTCTGCTAATCACGTGAAAAATATGAATTTGCAAATCACATATCTGATAAGGGATTATCTCAGAATATATAAAGAATACTTACAACTCAATCATTAAAAGACAAATTACCCAATTTAAAAGTAGGCAAAGGATATAAACAGACATTTCTCTGAAGGAGGTAAGTGAATGACTAAGAAGCATGTGAAAAGATGCTTAATATCATTACTTGCTAGGGAAATGCAAATTGAAATCCCAGTGAGATACTCCTTCGCAGATAAGGTGGCTATAACCGAAAAGACAATAATAAGTGTTGGTGAGAACGTGGAACACTCACATCACTAGTGGGAACGTAATGGTCCAGCTGCTCGGGGAAACAGTTCTGCAACTTCTAAAATGAGACACATGGAGCTACCAAACGACCAGTTGCGCTCATAAGTTCATACTGTACTCAAGAGGAATTAAAACCTATGACCACACAAAGACTTATACACTGGTGCTTATAGTAGCTTTACTCATAATAGCCAAAAAGCGGAAATAATCCAGCTACCCTTCAATGGATGAACGGGCGGCACGTGGTACGTCCATGCAATGGAAGATTATTCGGTCACAGAAAGGAAGTGCTGACACCTGATACACGCTACGTCAAAACATGCTGAGTGAGAGCGGCCAGGCACACACACAAAACCACATATTGACATTTTAAACATTCAGAACAGGCAAATCTGTGGAGAGAAAAAGCATGTTAGTGGTTGCCTAAGGCTGGGGCGTCAGATGGGGAGAGTGGAGGAGATGAGATGTAATTGATAATGGGGTCCAAAGTTTCTTTTTGGGGTGATGGAAATGTTCTGAAATTTCATTATGGTGATGGTTCCACAACTCTGCATATATGAGGTCGGGCAATTCATTTCACGAACTCAACCTAGAAAAAGTGCTCCAGAGCTCATTACTGAGCATCACCGCGGTCACCTCCGAAGGCCTCCCCTCGGGACGCCGTGCACCGACGCCAGCGCCTGGCCCGCCCTTCAGAGCAGTTTTGGAGCTCTTTCTGGAGTGGCCGTCACAGCTGCCTTCCCTTGCCAAGGTGACGACACCTTACCAAGTTGTTTGCACAGCGCTGCCAACCCAGGCTCACGGTGGCAAGTTCCTGAACTTAATCATCAGATTTTAGGGACAATGACAGTTCTGACGGCCATTCCAAAAAAAGAATTCCAAAATTGCTCTGAAGGGTGGACTAGGCACTGGTGTCGGTGCACAGCTTCCCAAGGGGAGGACTTTGAAGGTGACCGTAGTGACATTCAGCAATGAGGTATACAGCACCTTTTCTAGGGTGAGTTCACGAAATTAATTGTCTAACCTCATATACTTAAAACTACTGAATTACACACTTTAAATGGGTGAACTTAATGTTATGTAATTAAGTCTCAACAAAGCCGTTACAAATTACACAGTGACCATGTCATTTGTTATCCAAACTGGGACACTTTTGAAAGCACTAAAAATGTTAAACCAGACAGACCCCTGGGACAGCAGGTGTAAACCTACTAGCAATGTCCAACCTTGTGGCTTCCCTGGGCCACACTGGAAGAAGAACTGTCTTGGGCCTCACATATAATACACTCACACTAACAACAGCTGACGAGCTAAAAAGATTGCCAAAAAAACTCATGACGTTTTAAGCATTGTGTTGGGCCCCATTCAAAGCCGCCCTGGGCTGCTGGCTGGATGTGCCTGATCTAGACTGTCCCAGGTAGATGGGGAGGCAGGGTCAGTCTAGGTTTTAAAACTGCCTGGAAAAAACATGTATGGAGAAAAAGAAGAAAAGACTACAAAAGGAATACAAGACCAGACTGTGGAAAGACTTGAGTGTCAGGCTGAGAGACAGGGTCAGAGAAAACAGGTAATTCCACCAACACAGTAAAGATGTGACTGAAGAAGCAGAAACCTTGGGCTTAAATCCAGTGAGAACATATTCCCATAGTCAAGGTTAAAAGATGGTAAGCATCTAAATTAGGACATGGGCTGTAAGGATGACAAGAAAGTCACAGATTTAAGAAATATTTTGGGTTAAGAAGTCTCAAGTTGTTTCTTAAAGGGCATTTCCAAAACAAACAAACAAACAAACAAACAGCAGGAAAAGAATCTTCAGTAACAGCAGCACGCTGAAATAAGCACAGAACTTTCTAAAGTCCTGACTGCAGAAGGACACATTTTGCTGTGTTCTGTCCCCCACCAACTGCCGTGTGCTGGGCCTGTCCTGTGTCGCCCAGGGCGTCACCCTGTGGACACTGCTTTATAAAGCTGTTTCATGTTTAGAAACTGACCCGCACGCTTCATGTTTCTGCACAGGACACGGTTTTCTCCTGTCAGAGACACGGAGGAAGACCAGGGGTCCGAGAGGGTACGGTGGGTTTGTTTTCTGTGTTTGTTGTTCTGCTTTGTTTTTCTTTGACACTGCTTAAAACTCAACTTTCTTAAGCAGTTTAAAATATATATACTGCATAGAAGTCAAGGTGGGAGTCGATTTCCATAGCTACGGTAATTAATAAAAACAACTATATCCATTTTTGTAAAATTAACCAGGTTTAAAACTTACTTGATTTCACGGTAACATAAACCAAGGCTTGCCACCCTTATACACTATCAGTAACTGTGCCTGAACTGAAGTGTCGCTCTGGGCTTTATAAGTAGCTTGTACAAACTTAAGGCATGGCTCACATCTGATCATCTGAGCACATATTAATTGAAAGCCAGAGGATATGAGAAAAAATTATTAACTACTCCCCTGTCAGATAGGCATCAGGGGCTGGAGAACTAGAAAGAAATGGGCTCAGAAGAGAAATCAATGAACCAGATCACCTCCGTGCTTCCAAGTTCAGGGCTATGGAATGAATTCTTTGCCCCAGAGGCTCATAAGCCCCTTGGCTTAAATTAGAAAGTTTAGACTCCATTCCCAGCAAAAAAAGAAAAGACACTGGGGACTTAAAATAAGCAAAGTAAAAACAAAATGAATGTGATTTTCATCCCCTAATACAAACAAGGGGATGGGAAAGGCTGATAATACCGTGGACACTTAGCCCAGACTCCCCAAGGTCATAGCTCTCTCTTTATAATCGGAGTTTTGGGTAGTCTGCAGAATCTTGCATTAGATAAACAATACAGGACTAATCATGCAAAATGCTCGAATGGTTTGTGTAAAATTTATGGATGTTCAGAAGGCCCCACAACATAAATTTTCAGACAAACTTCGCTAAAGATGTATTTCACTGTTACCCGTTGTAAGTATAAGAAAAGTTGGTGGAAACGAGATGATGGCCACCTGCATTTCATCTCCACCAAGGAAATAGGCTGAATTTGTTTTTAAATACTAGGTTTGGAGAAAAGGGAGAAACGTCCACCCACAATATTTCATCTAATACTGAAATGGCACATGAAAGGCATCGCCCATCTTCATTAGCGAGTTTTAAAGCACAGATATGTGAGCTCCCTGGATGGGTCATCTGTTCATGAGAGGGAAACACATACAATGACATGAGTATGAATTCTGTCGTGACCAAGTGGAGTGATTAGCTTACAGGGTGGCTGTCACTGCCACCAGTTTTCGGTGTTGTTTTTCCATTATCTGGTTAGACTTGAACTAACAACTAACTAACTTCACAATGAGAAAACTAAAATGAGGAAGAATTCCATTTTTTCAACATTAACTTTTAGATTAATATTCCAATTAAAATTCTAACTGGATTTTTGTACTAAACATCAATAAACATTCAATATCAAAATGTAGTTAGGAAAATACTATGGATGAAGCCCAAAGACTATTCTGGAAAACGGGTGGCTGAGAGGGTCTAGGCTTGTGTTACCGGTACTGGAATGCCTATGTAAGTCAAGAGGACACAATGGAAAACTAGAACGTGTCCAGCTATTTCTAAGAACGTGGTACATGACAACGTAAATTCTTCCCACAAGGGGGTAAGGAAGGGGTTCTTCACAGAACACTGGAGTAGACCGCCAGGACCAAGTCATTTAGGTGCACACCCTATCCCACGTGAAATAATCTTCACATCAATTTATATAATCACTCAACAAACAATATGGAGGGCCACCCGAGGCCGGGTAGGCAACGAGCGAAGACCGGGCGTCTGTCCTAGGTGCCCGCAGCACCACGGGGAGAAAGCGAACCGCATACCACCGAGCAGCTTGGCCGGCAGAGGGAAGCCAGACGCGCCCGGAGGCTGAGGGGCCGCTGGAGCTCAGGCGGGCCAGGCAGAGCAGCATTTGAGGGCGGTTCTTCCGAAATCCCAAGCGGTCTGTGACCGGAGCCCAGAGGGTGCTGGCCCGGGGGACCCGGTGACCGACAGGGGCAGGAAGGCGGGCGCAGCACGACGGCCAGGCCGGGGCGAGGCCGGCCGACCTCCGAGGCCTCCTGGCCCGCACACTTGTATCTTCAGACCCAGGGGCTGCGCGGAAGGGCTTTGAGGGAACCAAGGGGCGTGCGGGGCCGGCTGCGGTTCTGAGCGGTGGCGGAGGGGCGGCCCACCTTGGGCTCCGTCGCGGGGTGCGGGCAGTTTCTCGGGGGGCGGAGGGAGGTCTGGGTTAAAGCCTAGCGGGGGCCAGCGCGATGAGGGAGGGGCAGCTGTTCAGGGGGCCGTGGGGAGGCCCGAGTCAACACACCTCCAGCCCCCCCCCCCGCACCCCACTCACGCAGACACACCTCCAGCCCCGCCCCCGCACGCAGACACACCTCCAGCCCCGCCCCCGCATGCAGACACACCTCCAGCCCCGCCCCCGCACGCAGACACACCTCCAGCCCCACCCCCGCACGCAGACACACCTCCAGCGTTTTCATCCGAGTCCGATGGGGGCCCGCGCATCAGAGACTCCCGTGGGGGGTAGGTTGGGGAGGAAAAGGGGGCAACTGCAGGCCCGTTGGGCTTGAGAGGCAGTTGGAACACACGAGGGAGAGGTCCATTCGCAAACCCGTTTTTGTGCATTTGAGAGTCATCTAGAATATGAATGTCAGTCACGTGTACGTGAGGTTCATTTACATATAAACATATAAAGAATACCTACTGTGTTCTGAGCTCTGTTCCAGACAAAACCCAAACTGGACAAGGGCCCCCATTCCGACGGCGTTTGTGGGGTGAGGGTGGGGCAACGCGCGGTTACCTATTACACAGGCCAGTGACGACGACCTCTGTGAAGAACAAACTAAAGAGATTGGAGTGACTGAGTACAGGTAAGGGACCAGCACAGGCGAGGCAAGTGAGGCGCTCAGGGCACAAACGCAGCCTCGGATGCTGACCAGGAACTTGCCTCCTTTAATGGTGTCCCCAGTCCCGGCCCCGAGTACGTCGTTGGCATCTTCCACAGACACAGCGAAATTTTCATTGGAAAAGTGACATTTGAGTAGAGAACTAAATGAACAACCCAGGTATCACCTATCTGGGCACGGAGCATTGTAAGCAGAGAGAACTGTACGTGCAAAAGCCCTGAGGCAACAGGGTGCCTAATGCATTCAGAAATGTCACCCGCAGATAAGGTACCGCAGAGCTGGGAACCAGAGACAGAACCCAGGCGAGCACAGCACGTGCTGAGGGAGGGGCCAAGGGGCGGAGCCCGTGAAGACTAAGGAGGCCCCGCCCCCGAGAGGGCGGGGCAAAGCAGGAGAGCGTCTGTCACCAAGGTCAAGGGAGGAGCTCTCCAAAGAGGCCGTCAGTACCATCAACTGCGGCCGAGGTGAGAGGCCCCAAAAGCCTTTCCACGCTGGTAACTAGCAATCTGTCCTGCCGTTGGGGAAACAGTCTGACTTAGAGAACAAAGCCCACACCCCAGTGGAAGGGTGTGTACACACTTCCTTCTGATACGGGGGGTCACCTTAATCATTTTCATCTTGGACAAACCCAAGCAATGCAAAATCTAAGAAGATCAGTTCAGTTTGCACACCTTCAACCCAGACAGGAGAGTCTTAGAGGAACTGACTCATAACTAAAGCCTCTGAATTCACGTTCCAGCTGCCGAAATCCGCTGCGTCCACAGGGCCGGTGCTGATGGGCCTTTCCTGGGAGCACACGGTCTCACTGTGTGACCGCCAGCAGCGGGGCAGGTTGGTCCCACATAACCCTGAGCCAACTGAGTGTGATGGAACCTTTTCCGGGGTAGGGAAGGGGCACCATTTAGTCACCGTGAGTGCGCGTGAGGCTGTGGTTCCCCTAAAACCAGACGTCGCTGCCTGGTGGGGTAGTTTCCTTTTAATGGCACCCCCATGCTTTAGGGAATTTGTGGCTTCACGGATTCAGCACCAAAATTCACTTACCAGCCAAAATGAAATGACAAATATCAGTGAGTACTTGGGGTTTCATGGTTTAATCAGAATCAGAAAGGGATACCGTCACTATAAAGTCGTCCAACAAAAGGCTAGTTATATATAATCGAAAGAAAGCTAAGGAATGTGCTCCCGCTCACAACCTGCCCATGGAACAATAATAACATGTAATAATAATAATGCTGTATTCCATTTTTCACCATTTGGAAGGAAAACACAGAATTTTAAAGCTCCAGACACGGCTGATTCTTAAGTTTTTAATTTCTAAACAAATTTGTTTACTGAAAAATGCTTAAAAATGTAAAAGCACAGATCCTCCCATCCCCACATTTTTCACTAATTTCTAACAAAGTACCTTGAAATCAGCTTAGACAGATTTCTCTGCCAAATTATATATATATATATGTGCCACACCTGCTGGCTGACACCTGATTCTGGCTCTTTCTTGCTGCAAATGGAAATGAAGCAGGAATTTCATTGTCACCCCTTGGACTTGTGGCTGTGAGGAAAGAATGTGCACAGACACGAAAAGACGCCGCACTTGGTCCCTGAGAGAGCCTCTGAGTGGTAGCCCAGGTAGTAATTAGTTCACAGGGCCAGGTGCTGCGTGCGTGTTGCGTGTGTTCGTAGAGCGTGTTAGGACAACTTGAGGGCAAGGAGTCTGCAGCCACGTGGCAGGTAGCAGCCCTGCCTTTTAAGAAAAATAGAAACTGATGGTGAGCATTTCACTAGTCAAATGTTTGCCTTCTAATTAGAGACGGAATAGACATCTGTCTCTTTACATGTGTATTAACATGCCCAAGATGCAAACACGTCAAGATGAAAATACTTCCATCTATTGCTAAGCCTCCTTTGGAAACCACAAGACAATAATCTGCTTCCTGTGTCATCTGAGCTGAAGGTGGGAAATGATCTGATTTTTAGCAGGCTGCTGTCCGTTCCTATTTTTCCTGAAATCGATTTGGATTACTATGGCTACGAAAGTCCCGGAGGTCCACGACGGTCGTTTTAAACAAAAGCTGGGACAAGGAAAGTAGGTCCTTGTCCTAGGTGTGGACAGTGGTTGACCTCCCGTGAGACCCAGTCGGGGTGCGTTCTCATATTCCAGGCTGGTCCAGCCCCCGTGGAAGTGGAGTCCTCAGTAGGCTGTGAGCTGTCGGCGCGCTCCAGGGACCACGGAGATGCTGCAGCATACCGGGCCGTCCGCCACCTTTCTGAGATGCTGCAAGCAGACGTGGACACCCCACGCGTCCTACGTTACAGCAGCGGCCGCAGAAACGCGTGCGCGGCCGCAGCCCGGCTGTGGGAACCACGTGGGTGCTTCACGGTTGCGTGGCTCGTAGGTGACTGCAAAGCGGCGGGGGCCCCGAGGCCAGGACGTTTTCCCGGTCCCCTGACTTGCACGTGAAGCCTCACAGACGTCTGAACTTAATGTCTGATGTGAGAAAGGACAGGGAGGGGGCCTCTGAGAGAGACGCCGTGCAAGACTTGGGGGCCAATTCCCCTTGGCTGATCGGCCTCAACTCCAAGAGGTCCCCACTGCAGCGACGGCTCACCAGACGTAGCCGACCCAGCAATTACATTTTATAAAAAAAATTGCAGAGGCGTTTGGGCAGGACTGACCTAACCCAATGGCATCTTGGGGTCTCTCCTGGCCAATGCAACAATGGGGGGATAGCAAAAGTTAAAAGAGAGGAGACGGTCAGTAAATGAAAAACCGCATTTCCATATTTTGAAACAAAGCGGTTCTGCACCATCTGTCCCGGTCTGGGTGCCCCCACCCCACACTCAGCGGATTTGCGAGGGATTCAAGTGCACCTTACGGATTAAAGAGTCCCTCGCGGCCTCGGCCGGGGCCCAGACAATGGCGGCGCGCAGCCCCTGCCCCCTTCCTTCCTGTCGGCTGTTCCGCCTGGCTACACACACTCAATGCGCGCCGCTCCCCCGCGGCCACAAGTGGACTTGACCGGAGCGAAAACCAACAAAGGCAGATTCTGGTGGGAGCTGCGGAAGGCCGGGCACTGAGTCAACCAGCGGGTCCCATTGACATGCAAATGGGGCGGCCTGGGCCCGGGCCCCCTCCAGCCCCCTAACTTCTCACCCCGGCACAGGCCAGCGGAACCGGCCCTGGGGCACCGCGGACCAGCCCGCCTGCCAGCCAGGGAGGCCCCTGGCCGGAGGGAGCCCTGGGTCGTCGCTTTAATTCTGTGAATCACCTTCCATCTCCCTGACGGTCATCCTCACTCTCCCCTAGACCTACAAAGGTGTCCCTAGCCTGCCACGCGCGTTTCCCATTACTGGCCACGGAACAGGAACAGTCACTCCGCTGCTGAGTTTAAAACCAAGTTCCAAGGTTCCCCAGTGGCGGTTAGCTCCCCCACCCCCTGCCCCCGTGTAGCTACTCCTTCAGCCTTAAGTATTTACTCACTGAAATCCTGTTCTCTTTCTCTAATCCAGAAAGAACCAGACTTACAATGTTTCAGGTGCTAGATATTTTTAGCTCAGAAGGGAGTTCTGGCTGGTGCTCTGTAAATGCTGAAGACAGACAAATCCCACTGGCATTTGGTTCCTGCCCACCCTCTAGCCTTTGTGTCCCTCTGACCAGACGCTATTATCAGCGAGCTGTGTGTTGTGCGCTCTGCCTAAAGTTTAAAGTCCAAGCACGCACTGTTGAAACTCCTACTATACTTAACAGTGCGAATAAAGGTGTTTTCTTTGCAGAAATAAAAAGCTAATTCAATTTTTTTAAGTAAACTAGGAATTGCAGGCAATAATTTAAGAATAAAACTAAAAGGTATTGAAAAGTCACCTGAAAACATACGAGGACTTTCTACAGGATACATATTTGGCTGTTTTTCAGACTATTAGAAAGTAAGGACTGATATAACTATAGCAAAAAAGTAAATAATTATGTAAATTTAACAGACTATATTCATATTTCAACATATATTAACAATAGATGTGTAATTCACTTAAATATGGATTAGTTTGCTAAAAAGCAACTAAGGGAATATTTACACTCTACCATCTTTGATTTTGCGTGAGAATTTTAAAAGTATTGGGTAAAGCAAAGTAAATTTTAAATTAAAAAAATAAATTTCATTGTTGATATAGTTTAAAGTTAAAATATTTCATGCTCTTTAAGACACAGGTCTCTTCTGTCCTTTTTACTTTTTTTCTTTTTTTGGTGATGCCTCCTTACCCACCTACACACACACACACACACACACACACACACAGTTTTCAGTCTATTTGATTGGATAGAGCTGCGATGAGTGGATGTGAGTTGAACCGAGTTGGATCAACAAGACATTCAGAAGTGCACTGACAGCACTAGTGTAAGGGCATTTGTTCTGTACTGTACACCTGCTAATCCTCTTCCTCCTTAGTATAGAAATAGCACCTGATTTTCCTCCAGGGAACCACCCTCCCCCACTCACGGTCCACGCCGGTCACATCCACGGCTCCCCGGCCACAGCCAGTCCCCAGGATGCCTGCCTGTGTGCACATGAGAAAAGTGTACCTCTTCTCCCCGCAGGCAGATGAAGGCCAGGCCCAACACTACCACATCAGGCTTGCCGAGCAGATACCAGGGCTGCACGGCCCTCAGCCACTTGGTGGCTGTCCTCAGTCCCTCCTATCTGCACAGTATAATACTGGCCAGTCAGCCTGTCCACCTTCTGGGGCCACCAGAGCAGTTCCAGGAGCAGGCATGTGAACCTGGCTGAGCTCAGGAAAGTCTTCAGCTGGAATTACTTGGGAAAGAGGCACTTACTTTCTAGTGGAGTTGATGAAATGGTGCCACACAGACTCAGAGCTGCACTTGACTGTGACTGTCATCAATGGGAAAGAGTTGGCCAAAGGCAAGAGACAAATCAAACCGAAACACTGTTAACCTGGTCAGATGAGCCCCCACCATTCGGCCACGTCTGAATCAATGCCTTTGCCATCATGTGGCCGATAAATTCCTTCCTTTGAATAAGCCAGTTTAATGATTCTTCGGTCTTTTGAGATCCGAGAGAATCTTGGCCAGTACATTGCCACTGTGGGAAGAGGTAACTCTCACGGTAGATGATGTTTATGTAACTGAATTTATTTGGGGTTTTACTATCAGTGCGGTTCATCCTTCTCTCAGTAAAAGGTAAATCAGTCTAAATTCACCTTATACTCGTAAACGACCATTCCACTGCCCCTGCCTCGTCACCTTCAATAGATGCTACATTAAAATAAAATACACGTGTGGATTGTTATTTTCTTTGGGGGTTTAAACTGCTCCCTTGGCAGTGCCTGTTGTTCAATACGGAGTGCTAAATGGGGGTTTTAGCTACCCAAGGGGCTAAGCCTCTTACTGTGTTGAATATTTATTGCAAAGTAGAAGACATAACACATAGAAATTGGTTCTTAAAACATCTTTTTACACCTATTGAGCAGTTAATAAATTTATAACTACATGAATAAGAAACTGAATAGATTGTGAGAACTTAGAAAACGGGCGTCACTGTGCAACAACCAGCAAACTTTCACTGGAAGGTCCTGCAAACCAAACGCATTGCTCGTTTGATAAGCAATGGGGCTCTGGGACCCTGGTCCCTAGAATGGTTGGGAAGCGGAACTGCTTTCCAGGGGGGCAGTGGAAAGAGCTCCGCCTCGCCCTGAGAGCTGGGCGCTTCCTAGGTTCCTATCCACTTGCGCATTTTGACTTTACGATTCTCATCCTCTGGATGCAGTGGGGGTGAGCTCGCGCCCACAGTGACTGCAAGGCGCTCACCTCTCCAGGGTGTTCTCACCGCTCCCACACTTACCATTCATCTCTGATTATCCTCACCTTGCTTGGTTGTGTTTATTTGAACCTGAAAAAATTAAATCTGGTTTTCAACAAAGTATAACCGCCTGAACTGTGTCCAGTTTTAGTTATGTTCCTGCTGCTGTTTTTATTTAAAAATCGAAGACCAGAGAGGATTTGGGTATGAATGAAAATGAAGAGAAACTGCGGTTCATCTTTTTCTCCTTCCTTTCCTTTGTTATTCTTGGCTGTACTATCCGGTCACACCTTAGAAGAGTGGGAAAATGCCATTAGTCCTTTGTTTTGTAAATACTGACTTCTTTTCCTTCCTTGCTATAATATTTGACACATTTGCTTTCCATAATTGTATTTTAATTCCAGTAGCTTGTCAATAGCTTCTCTTCCTTCAAAATTCCTAGTCTTTAGGAAGAAATGACCCACAGCGAATCTGGCCTCCTGACTCCCACCTGTCCTGCCCATGTCACCTGCCAAGTTTAATCAGATGGAGAAAAGGGTCAGAGGTGTGACAGTTCCTTTAACGAGTGTGAACAAGAACTGCAGTGACAAGAACACACCTTAGACTCTCTGTTAACTGGCACTCACGGAACCGGCAAAAGCAATCTGCCAGTTGCTTGAGGGTGCTTGTTGCCGAAGAATCTACTTACATTTAGGTTCTGGTTTTTGGATGTCCCTGGTCATTTGCAGAATGTGAAAAAATTCACGAGGCATCAGGGATAGAAGTTAGAAAGTTCTATTTAAAGAGAGAAGTACAGGCCGAGGAACAGTACAGACAGTTTCTGCAATACCAGGACATGGTGGTCGCCTGCTAGAAATTGCAGGTGGGGTCGGGGCAGCAGTAAACTTGTCCTTGCAGCTGGCCAAGCTCAGATAAGCTTGTTTCCCAAGGTCAGGGCCACTGTTCCACGCAGCGGCAGCAGTAGCCCTAGCAACTCTTTGATTCCGCAGCCTGCCAGGCTCAGTTAAACTTGGTTCCTGCTCGCCCCCTCAGGCACATTGTTGTTAACTCTTTCCCCGTCTCACCAGTTTATCCTGCACCTATCAATCCCCATGGGGGCCGGTTAACTGCGAGTCTACTATACAAGCTCATTGTAGCCTGACTGCCTGTGCTGTAGAAGCCAGAAGCTGAACCCCACATTTCCCAGACCCCCTTGTAGCTTCGGTGTCTTGAGTGGGATCTCGCTTTGCCAAGGAGACATAAGCACTCAAAAGGCAAAGATGGAAGTGAACAATGTGAGCAGTGGACATAAAGAAGGGGATCAGCTCTCCTAGAAATAAGGAATACCCTGTTTTTTCCAGGGCAGCCATGGGAGAGTTTCTGGAGTCCAGTTCCTAGAGCTACAGGTTCCAAATGATGGAATGTACTACTAGGAGTGCTTTCCTCAAACCATGTCTATGCCGGACATACATGTGGTGATGGTTCCACAACACTGCAAAGGTGTGTCGTGTCGCGGGATTATACACTTTATTTCGCAAGCCTGCTCTGTTCCTAGCTGTGTAGCAACCACCCAGCGGCCTGGTGCTCTGGCCCAGGTTCTTCTAAACTACCTCGTATCTGCTTAAACTGGTTCGGGTGCATTCTGACAGAAAAAGCTCCTGGTAACAGAGGTGGCTGTTCGGGTGAGGGGAAGAGGGCTGAGACTGGCTGTCTGCCTTGGCTGGATTGGAAGGCTCTGAGGACCTGAGTGTGGGCAGGCATGGCACACAGCCTGACCTTCGCCTGCCGTCGCCAGCAGCACCAGGGTGCTTACTGATGGCTGGGCTTCAATGGAAAGCAGTTTGACAGCTCCTCGAAGAGCTGAACACAGAAGGCCCATAGGACCCAGCAACTGCACTCCTGGGTATAAACGCAAAGGAACTGAAAGTAGGGACTCACACAGATACTTGTACACCAATGTTCACAGCTGTATTTACAGTAGCCAAAAGGTAAAAACAACCCAAGCACCCATCAACACATGATGCATAAATAAAATGGGTATCTACATACAACGGAATATTATTCAGCCATAAAAAGGAATGAAGCTCTAATATTTGCTACAACATTTGCTCTGAAAACACTAAGTGAAATGAGCCAGACACAAAAGGATAAATATTCTACTTACATACAGAATCTAGTATATGCAAATTCAAAAAGATAGATAGTAGAACAGAGGTCACTTAGGGCAGGTGCTGGAGGGGAGAGTGGGGACTTACTGTTTAATGGGCACAGGGTTTCTATTTGGGATGATGAAAAAGTGTTGGAAATAAACAGTGGTGATGGTTACACAGCATTGCAAGTGTATTTAGTGCCACTGAATTATACACTTACAAATGGTTAAAATCGTAAATCCTGTTATGTAGTTTGCCACAATTAAAAAGAACAATGAGAGCAACCCCACATGAGCAGAATCACCAAGAGTTCCGACCCCTCCAGCATGAAAATTAGGATTGCGTCACTAGAGAAGTGCCCGACCAGCTGAGACACCGGGCGAAAGCACAGCGCCAACAGGAAGGGGACCCGGGAGAAGAAAGTATCAAGGTCTGTGATCAGCTTGTGACAGGGTGCAGAAAGAAGAGAATGGTGCAACCTCGCTATTTTCTTCCTGATTTTTTATAGCCATTTCCCTTTGCTCATTATGATAAAGAGGGTTCATTAGTGATGTTAATTTTACTCGTCTAAGTTAGTCCCTAGGATATAGGATAAGCAAGTGATACTGTGACAGACCTTCCTTAAAGACACTACATAAATCTCTACTGGAGAGAGAATTTACAGGCACGGGGAAGGCAAGGGGAAGCGTACGCCTTCGCAGACTGCAGTGGGATGTCCTGAGTTGTCAGCAGACTTCGTGAAGATGGAAGCAGGAGACAGCTGGGGAGGAACATGGAACATGTTGTCCCCAAGTGGATTCCCCATCTCCATGCTGTGGCTGGGGTCCATCTGTTACCACTGGATGCAACTCAGGCTGGGGCAAAATGTGCTGTCAACAGTTCTGCAAAGATTGGGGAGCAGGAGGGCAAATGCTGAGCCACAGATTGCTCCCCGGGATTAGCTGCCTTCTAACGAGGCACATGTGACAACGGGTTTAGCAGCACAAGTCACAATCTAGTTTTATCAATCCGGCGTACCAAGACGGTTTCTAACCAGGAGGAACAGACACAGGGAGATGTGACTCAGGAGAGGTTTCTACAGAGACAAAGCCAAAAAGATGAGAAACTTAACTCTTGCCATCCTTCTCCTTCCGAGGGTCTCAATTGTGAAAAAATACAAAAGAATAAGAAAACCTCATTTACATATGTGAAAAATGGGGAAGGAGAAATGACTGGTGTAAACCATTAGCTGATCTACTTGTCAGGGAGACGTGGGCGTTTGCCATCCTTCCCAAAAGGTGACCTTGAACAAACCCAGAAGAATTTTATTTATAAGTTTCACCCACTGGGTCAATCTCCCCAGAAGTAAACAAACACTTCACTCACGCGTCATTAGCGCATGTGATATAGTTTAATCTAAACAATTCAAACCAAAATACTTACTCTCCGGAATTTGGGATGGGGTTAGTTTTTTTATTTGCATCTTTTTTGCAGAGCATCGTGCTGTTCAGGGAAAACCACTCTGAGAAGAGAACTCTTAAGCAGGGATCAGAAAGACGCCAGGTGTGATGAAATACTTAGTCTGATGTGTTAGTTGATGCGTTTCCTCTTCTGATAGTTCGTTAGCTTTTAAGTCCGCCCCCCTCAGGCAGTTAGATAGCAGGAGTCCCTCAAAGAGGGGACCACTTTGTCAGACCTCTGAGGACCACGGTGTCAAGGCTTAGATCCAAGTATTCAAAAAACAAAACAAAACAAGGAACGTGTGACCAACCCTACCATGTAGCCTCGTCTACGTTAGTGTGTCAATCACATGCTAAACTAAGGCACGTGGCCCATCACTTGGCTCGGACCTGACTCTGTATGGATGCTGAGCTGTGGCCACACCTGTGCAGCTCAGGTCCGCTTGGCCCCTACTGTCCTGCTCAAGACTTGTGAGGAATGAAAATGTCAGTAGGCGACCTTCCCGCCCTCCCAGAGTGTCAGCCTCCCAGAGGAGGGAAGACACGGAGGGCTGTCCAGAAAGTACCCAGCTGCAAACCCCTCCTCCTCATATTACAATGACTGGACAGCCTGGGACGCCCAGAAAGTCTCATACAAGCACCAGGTGGAAGTACTACCAGCCAGGCGCCACTCAGTCTCAAATGCACCTCCACACACCTGTGTCCATCGTGTCCTCAGATGTTACCATTTTTTGTGGGGGCTGCTGGTATGTGAAGGACCTCTCCTGCTAGCAGCAGCAGGATTTGTCTGTCTGTCCAACAGGGGCCCCAGCACACAGCACAGAACCTGGCTGCACAGAGCATAGTCTGTTGAATGAATGAATAAAGGAAGGAATGAACTCGTGCCAGAGTCCATTTTGGTTCTGCAATTATATCAAATTGTGAGAGTTTAGAGAAGTAGGCCCTGTGTGCTGGAGTGGCTACTGCCAAGTTGGCACTGCCAGCACCAGCCCCTCCGTAGCCTGGGGACTGCCCCGGGATCCTCCTGCTAGTTTCAGGAGAGCACTCGGGGCAGATGGGGAAGGCGAGGCACTCGCACACAAATGCACAGGCAAGCCTTTGGGAAACACCCGCTTGGCCCCGCAGACGGACACGGTTAGGGAGGCCTTCCCAGAGATCCTCGAGACGTGCAGCAGCTCACAGGCAAGCTCTGCAGAGCACTCCCAGAGTCCACTCCTCTGACCTCTGGGACAGTCCCTCTGCCCCTCACGGGCAGCTTTACGACCTCTGCACTGGGGCACCCTTTCTCCCCTCTCCCTCTCAGCTCATCCAAAAGTTGTGTAAGTTCCTAATTCTGAACCAAACTCCTTATATCCAGAACACAAAGGGTGGCTTCTATTTTCCCGACCAA
This sequence comes from Lyroderma lyra, assembly GCA_004026885.1. Classification (NCBI taxonomy): domain Eukaryota; kingdom Metazoa; phylum Chordata; class Mammalia; order Chiroptera; family Megadermatidae; genus Lyroderma; species Lyroderma lyra. Next base: position 39,282 of record PVJL010007364.1, on the reverse strand, counting down.
ACGCTGACTTCTCTGCTCAGTGAGAGAACGTGGGTGTGCCCAGCCCCACACATGACCACGATCCCACGAGCAGTGTCTGTCTCTGGGACGTCCATCTCGGTGGTTTCAGATTAACTTTTGTACAAAAGGAAATGAGTCCACACAGGGAAAAGACTTGTAACTCTTACACAAGGCCAATGGCTGCCCGTCTGTTATTCTGTAAGATATCAAGCTGGTTCTGCTTGTTGAGGACACATTCTGATTTCCGAATAATAACGCACTTGGATTTCTTGGTGATAGTTGGGGGGGCATCTCCAGCGACTTCAAATGAAGCCATACCTGTTAGCGGGTATGTTTTTATTTCTATTTTTCAGGGGGAAGCTGAGACGTGTCAGAGCCAGGAACAGGTCTGATAGCTCACGTCCCTGACTTTGGAATAACATTAAAAACCAGTATCATTTGAAATAGAAAGTTTTCAGAAATAATAGCGTTTTTTTATAGCTAGGCTCATGAACGTCATGTAAGAGTCCACACTTTGAAACTGAACTTCCAACTTAAAACTACAAGCCACACACATTCAAGTAATTAATTTTAACACTCAGGGACGTTTTATTGTCTTTTCCTGAAGATTTTTACTCAGACTTTCCACTTCGGGCATTTTCCCGCGTCTGCCAACTCCACTCAGATTGCTCACGGCTGGTGCCAAGGGTGCGGCGGCAGGGACGACAACGGGAGGGCTGTCCCGCTGCGTGGGGGCCGGGGCCGAGAACGCTGGGCGTCACCCACGCCGAGCGCCGCGCCGCCGCCTCCCGCGCCCAGAGTTTGCCGGCCTCTTCCCCTGGGAGCTGCCGTCCGGACCACAGATGGCTTCTGCTGCCTCGCCCCGCATCCCAGGCCGCGCCTCTCCCCACGCACACGGTTTGGAGCCCCCACCGCCACCCCCAGCCTCCCTGTGACAGCCAAGTCCCCACACCGCCGTGCCCTGCCCCGTGCAATCACCTTGTCCCCTCTTTACTGTCCTGAACCAAGAGCGTCACATGCTGCTCCCGCCGCACATACACAAGAGCATCAGAGGCGCATCCGGTGCCCCACTTCCCAGTGTCGGGGTGACATCTCAGACTCCTGTCGTCATTAACGCTAATTCCTCAACCAGCGGTGTGAACTGAGAGAACGTGCATGAAGCACCACACACGGTGACGGGCGCAGGGTGACAACCATGGGGGAGAAACTAGCACTGACCGGGCCACACATGCGTTCTCAAGGACGGGAGCTTGGCTCTGCTACTCACTGGCTGTGTGACTTGGGCCAGAGCCCTGCACCCCCCTGAGCCCTATGCAGGGGGACTCTCCCTTACTGTCACCCAGACTCCAGGAGCTGAACCCCTACCTTGCAGTTCCAGCACACACAGCACCCGCCCCCAGTAAGAACACAGCGTGGAAGCGGTCCAACCACAAGCCACTGCAGCTCTTGACACAACTCAATGGCCTCCCAAGAGGCGAGAGGAGTGCCACCGTGAAACCTGGGCGTGTGCGGGGGTCAGAGGAGGACTGAGGGCCGACAGTCAGCTCTGCCATCAGGTGGAGTTCACACAGCTCGTCGGGTTTCTGCGTGGGGAAGGGAAGGGAGTGTCCATTGGACTGCATTCCACAGGCCATGAGCCGGAAGGACCGCTGCGGCCTGCGGCCAGGAAGAGCAGTTATGTAGGCTGCCGCCTGCGCCTGTCCTTTGGGAATGTCTTACACCCGCTGCACAGGCTGTCGGAGCCTAGGGCGAGGCGCTGGTGGTGCGGGTGCCTGGCCGGCGCCCTGCGGACAGGCACGCACGCAAACGGCTCCCTGCACCACACCGCACCGCACCGCACCGCCCGCCCCCGGGGGCCCCCCGGAAGCGACCCTACCGACGGGGAGGCTGCACGGCCCTTCTGCCCGTCTGAGTCCCCACCTGCAGGTCAGGCCTGTAAGAGCGGCTCCCTAGGCCCTCGGGGCGGCCCCACCTCCACCGCGCGTCCCACCGCAGCCGCACCGGGAAGTCCTTGCAGGACGTGCACAGGCCCCTCCTCGCTCCACCCCGATGGCGTCGGCGACCGGCTCGCTCCCACCTGGGGCGCTGCGATCCTTACACTCTCCGAGGGACAGGAGGGCTGCAGAGAGGGAGAGGACACCAGTTAAAACCTTTTCAAATCACAGGACCTTGTCCCTAGAGCATCCCCACTCTAAAGACTGGGTCTGCCTTTATTGACAAGCACGACTGCCTGGGCTCCAGGTGAAACCCAGATTCCCTCTCCAGCTGCTTTGAGGGCGACCACACAATCCGGCAGATTCTCAGCTTCCACCTTCCAGAGTGAAGAGGGGATGCGTCCCACACTGTCCTCCCCAGCGCTGTCCTCCATCCGTCCGCACGTGTGTTACTTAAAGGTTGTGATAATTAGGCCCAGGGAGGGCGTAGTGATTGGACTCTTACCTCCTCCTTCGACGAGGCGACTGGTGCTGCCTGCTGCGTCTGGGGGAAATGAGCCACGTGCAGAGAATAACAATGACCACAGCCATCCGGACCGAGCGCTCCCTACGCGCCGGGGCCGTGCTGGCACCTGCATGCTCACAGGGCTTCCTGTGCACGTCCCCCAGCTGCCGGGTGACGCACGTTCTTCCCCCCGACGCGTCCCCTCCTCGTGGCATCTGCATTGTTCGCAGGGACTTCCACCGCCACTCTTTGGCGTCACAGGATGTCGTGCCTCTGCCCCTGAAGCAAGGGCTCCACACAGCCTCGGGGCTTCCACGCGCTTCTATTTTTATACGTCGACGCGGATGTTGTGTTTCAGGCAGTTCGTACCTGCCATTTGCCTGGGCTGTTCTCACACCCTGTTGTCACTCTCCAGTCACGTCGAGTGCAGTCCAGTTTTTAAACTAGTAGCTAACTGGGCTCCATGCAGCATTTCATACAGGTAGGGTGTGTGCATGTGCGCATGTGTGCATGCGTGCGTGTGTGCGCGCGTGTGGGTGCGCATGCGTGCGCGCGTGCGCGTTCTCCCCACGGAGCTGCGGCAGAGGCTGCCACCCAGTATGAAAGCACAGGCGTTGGAAGCAAACAGACCGGGGTCAGAGCCCCAGCTCTCTCACTGGCATCTCTGGGCCCTTGGGAAGATTCATACTTAGTTTCCTTAAGCCTCACTTTCCTTATTCATAAAATGGGAAGAATGATAATACCAATCTCAAAAAGATGTGAAAACTAAGTATAGTTTGTATAATAGAAAGTTATCAACACTTGAAAACGGCTAGCTACTGTTATTGCTGTTTTTCAAACTTCCAGTGTGCAAACACCATCATCATCATCATTCATTTAATAGCACTGTTATATGACCTGGCCATTCCATACTTCTGCGGATTTCCCAGGGAGATCACTTGTTGGCACAAGGAAAACTTCACAGGAATGTCTCTAATAGTTGTCAGGGGTTTGTTCCCCACCAAACTCATGTTGAAGCTCTAACGCCCGGCACCTCAGAATGTGAATGTACTTGGAGATAGGGTCTTTAAAGAGGTGATGAAGTTAAAATGAGGTCATTAGTGTGAGCCCAATCCTGTATGACTGGTGTCCTTATAAGAAAAGGAGATTAGGAAACAGATAAACACAGAGGGGAGACCATATGCAGAGACAGGGAGAAGAAGACAGCCATCCACAAGTCACAGAAAGAGGCCTTAGAAGAAACCAACCCTGCCAACACCTTGATCTTGGACTTCTAGCCTCTATAATTGTGAGAAAATCAGTTTCTGTTGTTTAAGCCACCCAGTCTGTGGCACTTTATATTGGCAGCCTTCACAAATACAATCGCTGTTTTATTATTAAACTGGTGATTAATCCATGATCGAATTAATCATGATCTTGAGTTGTGACACATAGTCATCAGTGGACTGTGTATGTTGTTTATATTTATTTGTTGACTTGTTTTTAATATTGTAATAAACATCTGTTGAACCCACCTCCCAAAACAAAAATAAGACCATAAAATAATACACATCTAATCTCACGTTGTCCCACAAACCTTACTTCGTGTCCTAAATATCAATCAATTTGAAAGTATATTACAATATATTCTATGGCAGTGAAAGTGGAAGAATTAACGTTATTAACATACACAAATCTCAAGCACATAGTACCCATGGGAAAGAAGATGGGCATTGGGGTGAGTACAGAAAGGGTTTCAATTGTATTGGTTACATTTTATTTCTTATGCAGAATACTAGACTGTTAGAATGCAAATATTTATTATATTACTATTTGTATTTTTCTATATGCTTAATGATAGAAGAACATTTTATAAAGTAATTTTTAAAGTACTTTTCTGCAACGTTAGTGTCATCCTCACTAAAGATAGGGAAGGAAGAGGTACTGTAGCCTGGAAGGGACCCCACCATTCACTGCCATCCCCACTTTTGAACAATTAGGCAGAGGCTGTTGCTATGGATCTGTGACAGCCCTGACCTTGAACTTCACCAAGACCTTCCTGGTGGCTCCACAGCCAGGTTGGTCTACAAGTTGTGTTTCAAACCTTTATAGTTAGTCAGTAGTTGGCTGTAGGTAACTATGTGAACCCCGGGTTTCTACCTAACCACCATGACACTCTGGGTGGTGAACACACAATGTAATTTACAGATGATGTATTACAGAATTGTACACTTGAAGCCTATATAATTTTACTAACCAATTTCACCCCAATAAGTTTAATGAAAATTTAAAAAGTAATTCCTGAGGAAAAAAGAACTAAAAAGATTGGGAAGCCTTAGGAATGATAGGAAACAATCAGAAAGAGAGATGTCTATGAAGGAGATACAACAGCCAATATTTTTATTCTTCTCAAAGTGGCCCTCGTAGTAAGTCCATGGATCCTCTAGATTCTTCAGGAAAACCTGTTTTAGAATATCTCTGAAGTTTCATTAAACCTGGGACTCTTGTTAAACTGCAGATTCCTATTTTCTACATCTGGGCTGGGTGGGGCCCGAGATGTTGCATTTCTAAAAACGTCCCAGGGAAGCCTGCCTCTACTAATCTGTATGTCACATTTTGTGTTGCAATTTTTAGAAGAGGCCACCCCATCATGGTCTGCCCATCCAATCATGTAAAAAAAAAAAAAAATTAAATGACATGGTCAAAGCCAACAATGGTTTCCCATTCCATAGCCCTGTCATAGAATGCATAAAATTCTGACTTCATAGAATGCATATAAAATGTTTAATGGACTTGAATATGTGAAGTGATTTTTCCACAAACAAGAAAAAATAGAAAAAACTAGGAAGGTGACGGGAGAAAATGAGCATGGAGCTACTGGTTCATCTAGGACCAAGCAGGAGATAGGCAGGGAGGCCCTTCGCTTTGCCCGTCCTCACGGGGGACAATGCCACATTTTCCAAGAGGAAAGAAAACTGGGAAGGGCTTTGGGTTTGTCAGGTGGCATATCCAAGGTCATTAAAAATACTTAAAATTTGCTTTCATAAAATACGTTACAGCAAACACTTTTTTGATAAAATTGTAAACAAGATGTGACCATATCTCCGGGGAGATGTCTGAGGGCCACAAGGCTCCCTCACTGGCTGAGACGACAAAAGAAAGCTCCTCTGAAGGTGATGGCACGACAAAATAAGGTGTACGGGACAAAAAGTTCTTTGGTCACTGAAAGACTGAGTCAACGGGCCCTGCTTATCTTTTCACGTCACTGCTGTGGACGTCGAAACCAAATTCTCAAGTAGTTCAACACGCCCATCGGGTTCTGTCCTTCAGTCACGATTCACCCAGTCGTGCGATAACACCTGGTGGCTGCAGGCGTGGCATTTCTACAACAGCCCTTCTCTCCAGAGTTCAGGTTTTTTTCTTTACTTTAATTTTTAACTTTATTTGGAAATAAGTTCAGACTTAGAAGTTGCAACAGTCCAGAGAGCACCCATGTGCCCTTTGCCCAGATTCTCCCGTTGTTAACGTTTTGCCACATTTTCTCTGCCATTCGGAACCATTTGAGACCAAACTGATTACATCGCGGCCCTTCACCCCAGATGCCTCGGTGTGCATTCCTAATACTGAGGACATTCTCTTACATAACCACAGGGCAGTTATCAACGTCAGTACATTTCTCGGGGGTGCAATACTTCTATCTAACCCACCACCTGTATTCCCAATCTGTCACTTGCCCCAGCGATGACTTTTATAGCATTTTTTCTGAAATTGATGTTTCTGAAGATTTCGTTCTCTCTCTTTTTGGAATAGCACGTTCCTCATTTAGAGTTGTCCATAGTTTCCTCCTGATTAAAATTCGGGCTCTGCATTCCTGGCACAAAGTCTGTGTAAGTGACGCTATGTCCTTCTCATGGTAGCACATCCAGGAAGGATGATACTTTTTAGGTTAAAAAATTTATTTTCATAGTATCTTAGACTAAATGTTCAACTTTTAAAATAAGCTCCTCTTAATTTAATATACTTTCTCTAAATTAAGAAAAATGTTTTTATTCCATAAAAGCAATTTCTGTGTTTAGAACAAGGAAGCCATCCAACATTTTATGCATATATTTTCTGACCTTGTGTTATGATCAAACCTTCAATAGCTGTAGGCTATTCACTAGCCTACAGTAGCTGCAGGAGGGAAACATTCAGAAAAATCTCTATGACATTCATCAAATCATTTCAACTGAGTTTTCCAAAAGTGTCTTCTTTTTAAAATATATTTGCAGTTAAGACCTCCGAAATGAAAACATTTGCACTTGCCCCTTGTCACTTGCTTATTTAATCGTAACCTTCTTTAAATTAAACGAGCCATTTAGGTCATGTTGCCATAGACTTTAACACTTACCTCTCCTAAATGACACCCAAACCACCATTAAGTGTGACATGACTTCAGGAGATGCGGGCCCCGGTTTACACGTCTGTGTTACAGATGAATTCTAGAGAAAGTGCATCCTGACAGCTGGTTTCAGTTCATCGTACTTTTTCTTAAAGAACATTTGTTTTCAATTTGTCTATAAATAATGGAAGAAAACACAGCTGAGGGGCCCAGTGTGATTTTTATGGAAGGTTCATTTTTGGAAATCTGATAAGCTTATAACCACATATGTTTAAAATTATTCTAGTATAAAATTCAGAAACTTGGGGTGAGGGAATACTACTTGTCAAGCAATTCAGTGTTTATTTTATCTATTACTTAGCATTATTTGTCAAACGTTTTGCATTTTTAGAAAGTTTAGAAAAAAGTTTAAGTACGTGTTACACTTGACAGTGCTCATTACAAATCTTTAGCATGTTGATGTTTGATCATACTTTAAGATCGTAAGTTTATGGCCAAGTAGAAATGATAAATATATGTGTTAATGATGTACAATGAGACATTTGTGCTTGTGCACATGGACTCTTGGAATTAAAACAACACATTCGCACATGTGGACACATGGGGTAAGGATGTGTTACATTGTTAAGGATCTGTCTCATACGGTTCTTCTAGAAGGGTCCAAAATTAGCAATAAAATACAAACAAGACATTTTGAAAGGTCTTAAAGATAAAAGATACTTCTCTGTTAGGCAACGATCTGGCCAACAGAATTTAATTTCATGTGCACTATAAATTTTCTAATAGATAACAGTTGATCCAATCCTATTTATGTGAGACATGATGCTCTGCTTTGAAAACCCAGCATGGACATTGCAGTTAGAAATCAGTTTGTTATCTCTATGAATGATTCTGTAAGGTAGTGTGAGCAACTCAAATCACATTTTTCTTAAATTAGAATGAACCAAATTTCAAATGCTAGATGAGATACTTCAGAGCATTTGATAAGAATTTAAACTATAGCTTCAAAAGTTCTAGAGAATTATTCTTCAACCTAAATTTGTATTACTATTATGCCTCCTATAGTCCAGTCTATGAAGATAAACTTTGACAGACCACAGTGACAAAATACAGACTTCACATTAATGTTCCAAATGGAAACTAGACTTCTCTGAATCATCTCTGAATAATACATTTAGGACTGGAAGAAACCAAAAGAGTCATTCCTCGGTCTCGACCTACCGCTGTGAGACAATGAACGTAAGACAGACGCTCTCCCGCAGAACCTTCTGTCCTTTGGATATAGAGATGTAAAAATAGTCCAAGTATTTGATCTCCTCAATTGAAATCCTAGATTAACATGGCATGCTTCATTCTTCTTTTGATAAAGAATTACTTCTGGGTCAAAGAGTACAAACTTCCACCTATGACATGAGTAAGTTCTGGGGGAATCTCATTTTTAGCATCGTGTCTGCATTTGCAGTACTGTATTATATGTGTATGCATGATAGTTGCTAAGAGAGTCCATCTTAAATATACACAAAGAAATTGTACTCATGTGAGGAGATGGATGTGTTAACTTACCTTATTTTGGGAATCATTTTGCAATAAATGTGTGTATCAAATCCTCACATTATATGCCTTAAATTTACATCATGTTTCATGTCAATTATCTCTCAATAAAGCTAGAAAAACAAACAAAAAAGAATTACTTTACAATGATCATCCGATGAAACTCCTTCTTCAAATGGTTTCTCAAATACCATTTCTAGAGCCAAATGGGTGGAAACTGGTGAATACGAAGAGAAAGGAGAAATCTGACAGCTCACACTCAGCCTTGCTATTATTTATGGAAAGACACACGAAGGCATCCTGTGTCACAGTAGTTTTGTTTCATTGTTTTCAGGTTTTGAAAACTTTTGCCGAAGAACCACTGCGATAGAAATGAGTAAGAAAGAGGATTTCCTTCCGCACACAACTGAGAGACAGGTGCTGGGTTAGAGGGAATTTATCCAACCGTTGCCAAGGAAGGATGCACTTCAGACTTGTTCAAGGTTACTCACATTTCTCAACAAACACAGAGAAGCTGCATAAAAAGAGAATGAATTTGGAGAATGGCAGAGTCATTAGGGAGAAGAGCCAACCACTGAGTTTAAGCTCTACATTTGCCACTGATGTGCTGTGTGTCCTTGGGCACTTCCGGTTTGGGGCCTCGTTCTCCTCATCTGTATAATGGGAAGTATGGTAATACTTACCCCGGGGGTCATCATGATGATTAAGCCAGCCAGGAACAATGGCTGAAACAGTGCTCAAAAGTATTTGTTATTATCTTTGCTCCCAGAGCCACGCAATGTAGGGAAGCCATTGGCCAAAGTCCTGGTTCAGCAAAGGTTGGCTCTTCCGTTTCCTGCAGTTAGTCTGGTCCAGGCTTAGCTACTCAGCCAAACTTCCCGTCATGAAGTCTTATTATGGCGGTGGTGGGGGTGGTTAGTGTTACTATTAATCAAATCCCTGTTTGGCTTACTAGGCAAAGCGCACAATTCTAAAACAAGGTCGGCTTTAGTTAGCACACATGTCCATTTTCATCTCAGTTTGCATACTCCTCTGTGTTGCTCGGTTCACAAGTAGATACTGGCTGTTGCACCAAGGCACGAGGAGGAAACGTTTCAGAGACTTCCGGTCTTGATAAAGAGACAGATTAACCCTTTCACCGCGTTCATTGACTTCAAGTTGTTTTTCCAAAATGTGTCCAAAAGCCACAAAAAATGTGAAGTTGATATTTTGACTTTTATGCATTTAATAATAACATTTTGAGCTGCTCTGTATGTAAATGACATTATTTTTATTTTACATTATTGTTATATGGTAATACACTTACCATTACATTGAATTTTAGCAAAAAACCCTCAAAACAGATTAAGGGGCATCAGATTTCAATATAGATAAATTAGAATCTAATGGCATTGATGACATAAAAAATTTATTTAAAAATATTACACACTATGGCACACAAAACATCTTTGTTGTTAATAGTGCAAGCCACAGGCATACATTTGTAAAATCTTGTAAATAGAGCCAAGTCCTGTTTTGAGCTCATGGGGTAAACTCAAACACCACAGTCAGCAGATGGAAATATGCACTCAGCTCTCTCCGAATGTCACAGCAAAAGGGTTAATGACCTGACACCATGAGGAAATTGCCCCTTCACCACTGCCCTTCCCCCACCACCCCAGGGACAAAGCCTGGATTTCCACAGCTGTTTGCTCTATTTTTCTCAGTCATGGACTCCACTGCATGGACTTCCAGCAAGCTCAAGTTCACTCACCCTTCCTAGACACTTCCTGTGGCTCAATAATGTTTGCCTCCCTCTGCTGAGTCCTTCACACACTTCCTACACCTGCTCTACTGAAGGGGCATAGAGAAGGGAATGGAAGTTTGCAATGAAGAGACCTGGACTTTCGTCTGAGCTTATAAGTAAGTATTCAAGCCTCAATATTCTTATCAGCAAAATGGGGCTTTGCGGTGCTGCCATAGAGTTTAAAGGCAGTGTATGCACGGCCTCCTCTGAGAAGGCACTCGTGGCTGTCCTCCTGCCGTCCTCCTGAGGAGACGGGAGCCATCCTGCACGAGGGGCTCCTCCTTGTATTTAAGCTTTCAGAATTGTATCCCTGCTTTGCTCTCTGTTCCTTTCCCTCCTGCCTTGGAGGAAGACACACCGCTCCTAGCCAGAGCTCACCCTTCCACTGCCTCCTCCCTATTTATTTAGCAGCTTATTAGGTGCCACGAACAAAGTCCTGGTGATTCAGAAATGAAAGACCTGGGCCCTGCCCTGCGGTACTCACAGTTAGCAGGGAGAGATGGACAAGCAAACGTGTGCACATCATGTACCACCACGACACACGGAGGCAGCAGAGTGTGGGGACCAAAATCATGGCTGGCCACACACGAGGACTTGTCCTTTCACATGTTCAAACCCAAAAGACAAGACCACCTAGAGATGAAGATCTGCAGTCTAGGGTCCACTCACTCAGGTTCTGTCTGTAGTCTAAGAAGACATCAAACTCATCAGTGTCACAAGGGACTGGTGACCAGCATCTGGGGGCACAAATAGACACCTTGGCCCTCCACGCTTAGACGACCAGCTGCACCCACCACTGACCATTCCACTCTGATTTATTCAACAGTGGGACCCATCCCTACCTCCATGGGGTGGGGGGAGAGAGGTCACTTCAAACATCACATTCTTTCAGTTACTCCTTGGAAGGGAATGGTCATTCTTTCACACCCACTTTCCCCGCCCCATGCTGCTCTCTCTGTCACCTCCAGTCCTTCTCCTCCCCTGGCATTTGATTCTCTGACATCAAGCAGAGATTGATGCCCTTCCCATCTAATGTCTTTCCCGTGAGCTGGACACCTTGTCCACCCTCATTCTGTTCTTCCCATTTACCCCAAAGGGCCTAGTTTTTACGATTGTTGCTCTGTTTTCACACAACATGTTCTCTCCCGGATGGTGTGGCTGCCGGCCCCGTACCTTTAAATGCCAGCTGTGCACAGTCTCGGCAGACTTTGCTTTTGCTTGTGCCATCCTGCTTTCTGCCAGTGTCTTCTCTTGTCCCTGTAGGCGGTGACGCTCCCGATGCTGATATTTTTCCTTGCTTTCTCCTTCTCTGCCTCATCTCAGAAATATGAGTCCTTTCCGAAAATCCTTGTGGAATGATCTCGTTCATTTCAAAGGTGTCACCTAGTGCTCAATTAACGGGTTTCCTAAGTCCCCATTTCTAGCCACCTCTCTCTCGGGAACCCAAATCCTGCACCCCAAGCTGCCTACGTGACATTTTCTGTGACATGAATTTACAGCGAATTCCAGCACCAGCCCCCGAGTCTCCTCCTGGATGCCCTGCCTCTGCAGTCACCCTACCTGAAATCTTGAGAGGGATTTGGAAGCGGCTCCCTCCCAGCCATTCCATCTCCAAGCCCCACGAGGACTTCCTGGGTGGCTCTCCACGTGTCCCCGTTTCTTTCTTCTCCTGGCCGTCCCCTGCAGGGGCCCGCGCCTCCACCGTCATTACAGCAACCGTGTCCCCACCAGCATCTCTGCCGCAACCACCCCGGCCGGGGTGGTGCCCCCACTGAAGGGTGACGGCCTCGCCCCGCTGCCCCAACACCTTCCAGGGCTTCCGAAAGCCTCCAGGACGCACGTCTACGAGCTGACCGTCGGGCCCCACCCTCACCTGCTTTTCAGAGTCCTCCATGCCGGCCCAGGAGCTGCAGCAGTGACACCCCAGTCACTTTCGTGTCTTCGGTCCCAGCTCCCTGAAAGAAGACACGTGCTCTCTTGCCCCTTCGCTTCTGACCGGTACACCCCGTGTCTTCACGACTGGTGTTGACACCCACCTCCTCCCAGTCTCCGGGGCATTCCCTCTTGGGGCACCCTGTCTACCACTTACCTTCCCACTAGCTTGCTTATCCCGGGGGTCAGGGACATTTTTCTGTTCGCCCCTTGGGCTCGGAGGCACTTGGGAAGAGCGTTGTGGTACGTCCTAGGAAGGGGGTTCTCGGGGTGGCACGCAGGACGCAGTGGGTGGGGATGGGCGCTGCAGGCCCCGAGAGCCGTTGTCACCTGCCGCAGGGGCCGGACACAAGGTGACGAGGGCAGAGTGAAAGGTAAAACGCGTTTGCGCTGCTGGTGTGGCAGTGCCATTAGGCTCTCCTTCACAACGACGGCGGGCACGAGCACGGTGTGAGAGACACCAGCGAGCGCCCTAATGGGACCGGAAAGGTTGTCCGCTTGGGTTTATTCGGGTAAAACTATTGATAGTGAAGTTCACGGATCAGTTCACAGAGTTTCAACGTGAATTCTGCTTTTCCACTCCTGGTTAACTTTAAAACAAATATAGCATAATGACAATTACATATTTTGATTTCGTTAGGACACAACAAGAAATTCTTTGTTACTGCCCTAATAATTCCGGTGATGGGAAATTAGGACCCAACCCAAGCAATGGCAGACAGACCTGATTCTTACAAAACACCGTCTTCAGATGATACGAAGCCTGAAGATACTATCCTTTTACTATTCAAATGATCTGCATTCATTTACTGCTTAATTCAGTCCCAGTAAGCATAATTATTCAAAATTCTACTCCGGGAAAGAGGCAAACCAAGCCCAGTCCCCATGGTGATCTGCACTTCCTCAGTTACACTTCCCACAATTCCGTCATGTGAATAGTTTTTCCCCTCCAGGTGAAAGGTCAAGGACACTATTTGAGCGTCCTGTACGTGTAGGAGCCGATCTCTCACGGTAGTGTCCATCTCAGCAATGGAATAGCTCCGGGTGGGGCCAGCCCCGGGATTTGTGGCAAGGACACGCCATGTTCCTGCACATTTTTCCTTTGTCTTTTTCAGGTTTGCTCATTTTTGTGTTTATTTTCTCATGGTTTCAAAACTTTACCAAATTCCCAAGACTGGAATGATTTCCTGTCACTGCAGTCATCGAAGCATAGTATTGTTTTGTTTGCCATCTGGAGCACTCTCCAGGCCGGGCAGACGCAAACAGGAGGGGAAGAAAGGGGAGCAGGTGCACAAGTTCTATTCACGAGGGCGCTGACCCTCAGCGGGGGCGTGACAGGGCTTTAAAATAGGATTAGACAACCAAACAAGAAAAAGGTCACACTTGACATTTCCACTGGAAATACCCATGCAAAGAGCTGGTCCTGGAGACATTTTTCACACACACAGACACACACACACCCAGGTTTAGACAGGCTTAAGAGAAAAACGATACATTTCAATGAATATTGCCCTAAACGCTCCAAAAAATAAATAACAACTATTGGAAATAGGGCCCAGTGATAACGGCTAACACGATTCAGAAAGCTCATTTGAGGAATGATTTTTTAAATGTATTTGTTATTTTTAAGGATTCATTCTTTACTTATTCATGGGGAAGAAAAGTCAGAATGAAGTTGGTGGGGGAAAACTACATAAAGATTTGGAAATGTTGATGTTATGTTCAAGCTCATTAATTTTTTTTATTTAGCCTCTAATCCTGTCGCCCTCCTTTCTACCTGCAGATGACCCCATCTGTCTCCTACGTAAATGACGTTACAGTAACGACAACCTTTTCTTCTCTCCATGTCCTGTTTCACATGTAAAACTAGCTGACCGAGGCATCTAACACCAAAGCAAAGTTTGGAGGCACCTCGCCGAGGGAATCTGTCTCGAGCTGCTTCGGCACTCACATTTACCTAGAGAAGATTTCCAGAAGGCTTACCCAAAAGGAGATCGTCCCCAGAACCTACTGCATGATTCTGAGAAGAACCTATGACCCTTCCCGCTCTGCAAACGCCCACCTTCACCGATGCAGCTGAGACACGTACCCCCTCCATCACGGCCCCCCAGTCAGCCAGGCCAGCGCAGGTCCGTAGCCCATACAGAGACTTGGGGGGCAGTAGGACATTCTAGAGAGCCTCAGGTACGTAGTCACCCAAAGGCAGCCCAAGAAAGACACGCCTGCTGTGTAGACGCATCACGTAACGTCAGATACAGGAGGTCCACGTATACACACGTCGTTAAGTTTCTGGAACATTCAACTATGAAAAACACACACGTCACTTCTACCACAGAGAAATCAAGACCCTTCAAGAATTGTCCTGAGCTGGAATGGGGGGACACGGGGAATGGGGTGAGTTGAAATTCCACGCTCTCCTGATGGCCTCTCGGCCTGTGATGACGTCGCTCACAATCCTTTATTAGTCAAAGTCGCACAGAGCTGCCACCGTGTCTAACTGGTATAAGGTTGCGTGGGTTCGACAAACGGAGTTCAACTGAACGCAAAGTGGAGAGGAAGGCAAAGGCAGCCTTCCCGTGGGAAAGGTATGACCATGAAGTTATCTGAAATCACAGAAGTAAATTCAAGGGCTCGCACACAAGAACCCAAGTTAGTGCCTAGGGATCAGGGACCCCGTGCCTCAGCCTGAGAGCGGCACCCACCCAGTTAGGCCCAGCTCTGCCACATTCCCACCCCGCAAGTTCGGTGGAATAATCTAAATCGCCCCTTTATCCTTAATGAAATCCAAGAACCTGTCACAGAGGAAAATACTTTCTATGAGCGATCAGCTTGAAGGTCACAGTTGCCATCAAGATTTATTTTTTAAACCACATATGGTATTGAGGATCTATGGATATGAAACTGTAATGGAGACGTCCAAGACCGAGAAGTGGACCTAGAGTGAGCGGAAGCTTGGAGAGCTTCTTTGCTGCCATTATTGGGATTTGCCAATCAAGAGAATTTGTGTGAACTGCCTTCAAACATATCCTACGAGCAATATCTAATTTTACTTTGGGATGGTTGCCAAAACCCTCTCACCTAAGTATTTATGCGGCTGTTACCTCTGGGATCTATTAGCTGAAGACACACTATTACACTGAAATGTAAATTGGGAACTACTGATCATACTTTATAAAACGGTTAAAGAAAAATTCGAAATTCCGAGAATGTCATTTCTTTTTATTAAGGATCTGCAGGACTTTGGGAGAAAATGTAAAATGTGTCATGGGAGATAAGGAGAGAGACCAGAAAAAAAGAAATCAGCTCTCTTACTCACAATCCTTACATTATATGGAAAGGGAAGAAAATCTAATGTTTGATTGTTTTTCTAATTATAACAGCTACATGCTGATTATGTAAAATTTGAAAAATAGAAAACTTAAAATCTTAACGTCCCTAAGTAATCACAATTTCAGGGTCTTTATTAAGCATGTGTGCACATGTACAAATAAAATATTTATTTTGAAAGAGAATTACACAGTTTATATAATCCCATGCACTTTCAAATCCATCTCTACTTATTTCCTCGGGATTGATTTTTAGAGGAGAAATTACTGAGTTACAATGTGTATACTCATTGTGCCTTGCTCCCTAATGCACAATTGTTTTCCAAAAAAGGTCATGTATACTGCCACAATAATGTATTTATTTCGCTAATATCCATATTAGGTATTTTATATACATGGGCATATAATACATAGATATTATATACATATATTTTTAAATTATTGCTTTCCTCTGTGATTCTGTGATTACTAGTGAGGTAGAAATTTTTTTTTTAATTTTTTTATTTATTTATTTATTTTTTTGCTTTTTGGTATGTGGGCAGCTCCCTGCGTGGGAATCGAACCCAGGCAGCAGCGCTGACAGCACCAGCGCTGAAGCCCTAAGCCACTACACCATCAGGGAACTCCCAGAAATTTTTTGTTGGTTGAATAATCATGATTTTCTTTTTATGTACAATAGCCCTTAAAATATTTTTATAACTAACCTGTGATGATAATGCTTTTGGCAAATATGTTCTTCATTTTATCATTTTACTTATGCTTTTTAAACTAATTTCTTTTATAATTTATTCCACTGTATTTACTATACTATCTCATGCTTATAAAGTTTGTCCTCATCTCAAAGTTAAATATATATATTTTCTTTTAGGACTTTTTTGTTGTTTTAATCCACCTAATATTTATTATAATATACAGTAAAAGAGATAAGCTTTCCTTTTTTCTCCAAATTCTTGGTTTCATCTCCCAACCAACTTCTTCTTCATCCAAGACTTTATTTTCACATCATGAAAAATAAAAACGAAGAACTTTTTCTCATTTAAGGAAATGAAGAACTTTTATAAAAATCATTAAAATGAGCACCTTTTCTAGGTGTCGGCTTCTTTGTCTGCGCTTGCTTTGGTCCCTTAGGAGATTTTCTCTGTGGAACCGTAGAATCCGTTTCTTGACATATTAGAAGTGTATTCTTTGTTTGAATTATACAAAGTTCAATAATTGGCTGTGAATTCCACTTTTTTATTTAAATTTTCTGAGTCTATGTATTACCTGCTTGACTTGTCAAAAGTTGAAAAAAAAAAAGTGTATTACTTTCCACAATAACTGTGTGTCTGACGGCTCTGTGTTTCTAGCATTTTTTATTTTTTATACTGATCTTGATTCCTATTTAATGCCACTAGAATTCACTTATGCAGGTTTATGACTTCTTTTTCCATAGTGTAAATTATGCTTTTCTGTTGGTGTAAAATGACCCAAAATACCCATTTTTATTCTTTATTCCACTCCATAGCTTTTGCAGTGTTTGTAAATTCCCCCCAAATTTGGACAATAGGATGGCTTTTAGTTTTAGTTTGCTAAAGAGTTTTCGTTTTATTTTGGACCTCTGGATATGCTTTTCATGGGGATTTAGAGGAAGCTAAGTTAGGTTTAATTTAAAACAGAAACCATCCCAGCACCAAGCACACTGAATGCCCCCTGTCCAGCCAGCCCTGTGCTGAGCCCTTCCCGGACCTTAGCTCCTTTCACATCACAGGGACTTCCGGCCTCGGCAGGTGGAGGACAGAGTACAGGTGGGAGCATCTCTCCCCCGCCCCCAGCTCTGTCACACTCCACGGGCATCTCACATGTGCGTGCACCCTGCGGCCCCCACGTGGCTCTGTCCATTGCCACCTCTCTCTGCTGCCCCCTTCCTTGGATGGCAGCATGACGGCACCTGTGGAGACACACCTGAGGAGGAGTCCTGTCGTTGTCCCCTCGGACCCTGAGACTTTCAGTCACATGGGAAAGGTGAGGCCAGAGCAGGGTCCTCTAAGTGGGGAGGGGCAGTGTGCCAAGGTGAGAGCTGGCGGCCCTGGTCAAGGGCGGTATTGGAAGTATTCATGGATACCACTCCTTGCAGGTGGCCTTGCACCCGCATTTCCAGCTTTATGCCTTGTCTGTGACTTATGTGCCTTGGAGAGGGACAGTGGTTCCAAACGGCGGGCTGTGGTGTTCTGGATAGGACTTTGACCTCCGTGAAGTCAAAAAAGAAGTTAAAATATAGAAAGCTACTCGAATGGCTCCATTATTTTGCAGAGGAACAAAACTGAACTATTTTTATTAGGGGGCTCATTTAGCCCCCTTCAGGTGGCCCCCTGAGGACGCAGACTTTCAGGCCAACTCAGAAGCGTTCGCATTGCCTCTTGTGCTGGAAGCCAGGCCCGGAAGGAGACGCCAGGGCGCTGCCCCGCTGGGCGGCGCTGCCCCCTGGGCGGCCCTCGCCGTCAGTCTCCGGGGCGCCCTGGAGGGGCAGGAATGCCTCACCCCACAGGGCCCACTTCCCACAGCAAATCCGGCTGCTGAGCAGGTTTGCCTACTGCCTCCCACAGGGGCGCCTGGCACAGAGCTGTGGGTTCCAGGGGGACCTCCCGAGCCTGGAAAATGTAACATAATTTCTCTTTTGTGACTGACGGCAGCTCCCCGGCGCGCCCACCCGTGGCATCTCACGTGTAACACGGACGGCTCGTTAGCTCACTCCTCGACCTCAGGGCCCCGTGACAGCGGTGCGTCTCCGGTGCGTCTCCGTCTCCGGGCTCTGCTCATCTAACTTTTCCCCGCTTCTCTTTAATTAGTCATTTTCTTTCATTTTCATTCAGATGCCTTTAAACAAACACAAAAAAGCCATTCTGTCCTTTTGCCATTCTAAAGTCACCACGGTTTCTTCGTTTCCATTGTTTCTCAAAGCCATTTTTTCCTTCTGGGTCTTTCCTCTCGATGTACTCATAGAGCATCCTCTGTTCTGCTAACCTCCACGCGGGCGATGTGCGCCACCCTGGGCTGGCCTGACCTTTTCGTTGGGTCATCTTTTCCACTCCACCTACCTTAGGACTGAAAAACACTCCACAGCACACGAGCGATGTTACACATTTTAGCTGGAGACAACAGGAGGTTGTGGCAGAGGCTGGATGGTTTTAGCTTAGATGGCCGAGGGGGATGGCTGAGCTCGGGGGTGGGGGCTTAACTCTCGCATCCACAAAATGTGTGTGGAGACTGAAGTGCCAGCTCCAGCCCACCAGTCACCTTGAGGGGATCTGCAGAGAAGTGGAGGCACCAGAGAGAAGGCCAGAGGGCACACGTGGCCAGGACAGAGTCGCTCTTGTTTATGTCTACTCACTTGATAGACAAATTACTGATGATGACACCGCCCCGAGTAGATCATTTCATTGCGCCTTTCTCTAGCTCCTGGGGATTAACAGCACGACAGGCCACTCTCCTGGAGTCTCACAGTGAGCAGTGAATATCCTACGCTCCGATGTAGCAAAACCTTTTTTCCATTTAGGAACTTATTTAATCAGACACATCTTGCTCCATTCTGAATGCTTCATTTTGATCTTGGTTGGTTTAACCGATTCGGGTAACTCAGGAACATCAAAAATCTAACTGATGGAAAGATTGAGAATTGCTTCCTTTATAGAGCTTCAAAAGTTTCACTTAGAATTTATAACAAAGATTTAAAAGAAAGATGTTTATGAAGTAAATGTATAGTAGAAATTGCTTTGATAAAAATGTCACTTCTGCAATTACTTTCATCTGAATTCTTCTTTACCTAACTATATATAATTCCTTAATAAATTATTTTTAACTTTAGAGAATGTGGTAATTATAAACTTGGGTTGTTTTCTCTTCCTTTAAAAAAAAGTGGTGATAATCCAAAATAATTTTTAAAAGTCACATATTTTACATCTCACATATATTAGGCTATAGATACTGAATTTTTAAAAATTATCCTTTGTTTACTGTTACTAATAGTATTAACTGTCATTTTCTTCCCCAAATACCATTAGATTTTAAAGTTCATGGATTCCGACGGGTTTTCTCCCTTTGAGAGCAGCAATACCTGAGAGAAGGGACACTGACTTCCTCCCCATCTGTCTCCAGGGACACTTGGTTTGTAGTAGATGGTCGATGCATATTTGAAACCAGTGAAATGTAAAGTCAGCTGTAAGCTCTCAGAATTTGCCACTTGAGAATATCAGATTAAAGAAATAAAAACAAAACTCCATTCTCCCTATGACTATGTAAATCTAGCTACCTAGCACCACCAAAGGATACATAACATCTTAAATGCCTAACTTATTATTATATTAAGGTGCAACTCAGATACCAAGGGAATATAATGTGTGGCAAAAGTAAAGCCTCATGAATTTGGACCCGTTACATTGCTGACCAGCTTGACTAAAATGACCACTTGTTGTAATACAGTCATTCTAATACATTCACCATCTACATCTGCTCGCCTTCAAGGTGTTTTAATAGCTAGAAAATGTGACTACTAACTATCAGAATGCACTTGATCTGGATCTATCTAGTAAAAAGCATTGGTTTTGAGTATGAACTAACTCATTTATCCAGTCTTACCCAAAATAAGGCCTTTCCATTTGACTTACTTCGACCACATCTGAGGGAAATCTTCCTAAATCTAAGGTGACCTATCAGCTTCCCTTCTGTAATTTAATTTGCTGGATGGCTCAGGACTATCCCATGGGCAGCTGTCGCTGCTCAACGGAGCAGGTAGGCTGGCTGCTCTAACCGCCCAGAACACCACACATGTACGTGATGTCATTCAGTGCGCACAGCTTTCACGAACACAACACCCACTTGATTTATATTAAGGGGTCCCAGGTTGCCCCGGTTTTTTAGTTTCTCTGCTTCCTGTCTCACTGTCAGGTTGCGGGATGCCACTGCCTCCCCAGCAACTCCTGATCGACAATCCAAGTCTATGTGACTAGGGAAACCAGATAGCCAGGTGGGTTGAACTTGTCTCTAAAACCAACTTTGAGTTGGGGTGAAGGTCTGAGGAATTCTATGAATATTCATATTCACCAGCTCTAGCACACGGGTTTTCTGACATCCTTCTGGGCTTCACAAAGTTCACGTTCCTGGTGCGAGTACTCACAGTCCATCTCTCCAGCCAACAAATATTTGTTGAGTGCTTCCCAGAGCCAGAAGCTGTCCTACACAAGAGGATTACAGCGGTTAGTAAAGCAAACAGGGTCCCTGCGCCCGTGGGGTTGACAATCTAGTCAGAGAGAAAGGCCATAAACAAGTGAACAAGCAAATAAACGCTTAAGTACAAGCCTGGTCTGAGTGCTGTCACTGCGACCGGGCAACCACAAACCCCCAACGTGCTCATTATGGCGTCATTGCCTTCTATTTATATTGCTTAGTACTTCATGACATTTTTGTGTATTTTATTACATGTCAGCCACAAAACTTAGGGGGCAAAACCCTTTGACAAAGGGAAAGCTGAGGTTCAGAGCGTCTTACATGGTCAGTGGCCCAGCCAGGGACGGAACAAAGGAAGTCACTGCCCCAACTCCCACCGTGTGTTCTTGCCATTAGACGAGAAGACATTGCTTGGAGCCGGGCCCACAGACGAGCTACAGCCCCCCCCACCACTATCCCTAGGTTCCCCTTTTATTTACTTTTACCATTTTTGAGAGAAATCTACCTAAATCTAAAGGGACCTCCATACTCGCCTTCCTGGTTAAGGAGAGTAAACATAACTTAATTTGCTGGTGGCCCGCGCTGTCCTGTGAGTAGCGGGTCGCTCCGCCCTACGAAGTCCTCTGTACTCTTTTGAGGCTGTTCATCTACGAGCCTGTAAGAGTGCGTTGGGTATTTCCCCCCTCTATCCAGCAAGTCATTTAACACCCTTTGCAAATTCATCCGATAAACAATTACGGTGTTAAGCATTGGGAGAGATACACGTCTAAAGATGGTTTTGTGTCATCAGTGGAGCATGTGAGCGGTGCTATCCTGCAGAGTCAGGTATAAAGCACCTGGAAGGGGCCAGGCTGTGACAGCAAGTTCAGAGTCATTGGAATGAAGACAGTGATGCACCCTAGGTCTCAACAGAGGAGGGGGCAGAGAGGAAAAGGAAAGAGGATGAAGGTTGGGGATTTGGAAGTCATTAGCATTAATAGGTGACAGAAAGTGCAGTGCTGAAGAAAGACCCCTGTGAATGTGTAGGCTGTTACAGGACGCAGAGACCCTGATGTCCCCAAGACCAAGGTCAACGGGGCGGAGACAGAGAGATCTGGAATTGCACCAGCAAAAGAATCTCCAAGAATGTCAGAGACTCAGCTCGGTGAAGGGAATGAAACTCCAACTGTAGAGTGGCACGGGGGAAATTAAACATTAGGAAATATTGGAAATTACAACAATTTGAGAAGGTCTTGGTCTATTTCATAACAAAACTAATATCCAGTGAATTGCCTGAAGGCAGCCATTTCTATAGGATATTTTATCATAACGTCATTCTTTGACTTTCAATCAATTTTTAAGAATGGGTTTTAATGTTCTTCCTAATCAAAAGGAAGATGATTGGCTTGCTTTTATGACTTTTTGTAATTACACACACAGTAACCAGTGAATACACTCTGCGGCCTGTATCACCCAGCCTCTCTACCTCCCATAAGGGTAACCTCACCATCAGTCATTTGCTGGCATGTTCCTTTTTGCAGTGGAAGTATAATCTTATCTTTGCAATTACCTGCCATTCCCTATAAAGGTCGAAAGTAGACACTGCTATGTTAAGTATGCGGAAAGTCAGCTTTCTGGGCATAGCGGCAAGAGAATTCAGTTGGCAGCTTTAACAGATATTTAACCTTTTCATGGCGTTGCTCCGCTAATATGCTAATATTGAGATAATTAATAAATGTTTGTTGACTCGAACACTATGGCTACACACCTCTTTGCTTGTTTTGTTTTTCTCTTTTTGTTGCTGTGGTGGTAGTCGTCAGGAACATCAAACACATCTCACTTGCTATTTTAACAATAGTGTTAGGGGTGAAATTTTCAGTTTTTTTGAAAGATAATCAAAGGAAGAATCTTGGTTTCCTGAATCGCAGTCTCTCTACTCCTTTTCAAGTTCATATATAAGCTAAATTCCTCTTATAAAGAGTGTACTGTTCTATTTATGAAACTATTAGTTTCCATGAAATAAAAAGAGAAATATGCTTACCCCAGACAGGAGTTCAAAGAAAATAAAAGACAACAAGCACTACTGTGACCCAGTGTGTGGCTGTCTGTTGTGACATACAATGACCAACAGATTCAGCATGTCCTTTGTGAGCCACCCAAAAACCCTACAGGAACTTTGCAAAGCTCTCCCATTATCTGAGCAGTCTGACCACTACTTACAAGAGTCCCAGAGCCGAAGACAGCCTTCTTTGGGAAAAACAAACAAACAAAAGCAAACAAACAACAACAACAAAAAAAACAGAGTAGAAGAACTCACAACCACTTCCTGGACCTTTTTAAAAACTCAAATGCTAGCACTCGCATGTACCATCACCCCTCTGGAGACAGAGCGAGGTCTGCCTCTGCTGATGGACAGATGTCCAAAACCAAAAGAAATCAATAAACATGTAAGAGACGTGATTTCACTTCACTCAATGACGTGTCCACATCCATCTGCCCGCGCCCTTTTCCCACCTTCCGAGGCTCAGCAGGAAATCCAGGAAACGGCAAGGTATCTGGCAAACTGTGACCCTGCCTGCTAATAGAATTGACCAACAATATCCGTCGCTCTTTTTAAAACCTGGAGAGATAAGTACTAGTATACGCACGCACGCACGCACGCACATGCACGTGGATCACCATGTTCTCAAAATGATTCATTGATAAATTTTGCATGTTTCATGTCGCTTTCTTGAGAGAAATACATTTAACCAGCAAAGCACAAATTAAAAAAAAAATGAGAAAGGCAGAACACACCCATCATTGTCCTTTGTGACATCTATGCACACGATATTGATGAACACAACCACTTGACTGCATGGAAGGCAGGCAACCAAGACCCTAGGAGTCAGTCTGCATCCTTCTAGAACATTTACATGAGTGTGACCTCCTGGGGCTTCCTCTATCGAATGGAACTGGGAACACTCAGTCACTGCATTTTCCACCTTTAACTTCCTTTGTGGTGAAGGCTGAGGTACCTATTTCCACACGGTGTAGCAAAGATAGCCCCTGTAATGTGACCCTGGCACACGGTCACAAACACTTCTCAGGGGTCGCCTCCCTGTACGAATCTCTGAAATAAGAAATCCGCCCGTCGGGCCGACAGAGAGCAGAAGACTGGCCTTCATGCTCAGCCGCCACAGCCGGCAGGCCCAGGGTTCAGTCACCGGCATGAAATCGTGGGTTCGCAGGGGCTGCAGGAAGGTAGGCTCTGGGGAAGGGAAGACCTGTGTCCCCCTGCAGGTTGAGGGCTAAACAGGTCAACATTTTAGGAGTTAATAATACGTTAATAAATTTCAAAAACAATCCCAAAATGTTTCTATGCCTGTATAGCAGAATATTCACCACCCCAAATGAAACTGAGAATTTGAAAATAAAAATTGCAAACTTACTTAACTCCTTCTAGCAAGTATTCCTGAGAATTTGAAATCAAAGGAATTTGAGAACTAATATTATGAAAAATACAATATCACAAATTCCTTCATTTAATCCAGGAAGCAAGAAAAGTCATGGATATTTTCCCTAATTTTTTACATAAAAACTGAGTTAGCTTTTAGTGATTAAGCACATTCCCCATTACATTTGCTACTTGAGAGTAATTGGGATCTTCTGGAAAGTTGCTTTCTGAGAAATTTAACAGTATGTTTGATTAATATTTTAATGTAAGACTATATACACTCAAGGCATTTTAATAGTGCATTAATACACTTAGATACCACAGACCGAAATCTGAAGTAATCTACTTCTCTGAAATGCACGGTTACCAAACAGAAGTGAGTTAAATATGTTCAAATGAATTTCAAAATATACTTTGTTTTTCAGTTTATTAAAGAAAAGGAATTTTGCAACCAAGACCCACTGGTCGGTTTTCTAGGACCCCAGCCTCCCCGCCCCCACCCCTGCCCGAGGCCGAGCGACACCAGAATTGTGCAAAGCCCTCCATTGTCCTCCCTGACACCGGATCAGCCCACACAGAAAAGCGACTGCCAACTCAAAAGCAGTCTGGTGATAGGGCCTGGTGCTATCTAATCAAGGGCAAGAGGTCACTTCCGAACAACTGGGCAATAAAAGATTATTTCTAGCGACAAAACAGAGAGGCCCAGAGGTGGAGGGTAGAGAGTGGGGAGGGGCTGGGGGAACGAGGGCAGAAGGGCTCCCGTCTGCGGGAGGAAGTGCATTGACTCAGGGCAGCCGACGGGAACCATCTGGCAGCCCTGGGCCTGCCCTCCAGTCAGGAGAGAGAAAGCCCCCTTTAAAGGGGCCGGTGACTGGGCTGGGCGAGGCAAAGTTTTTAATACCATAAACGCAGCCTTCCTGGGGCACCAGAAAGTCAGGGGTGGGGGGAGGGGAAGGTGGGGGGCGGGAGAGAGAGAACATCTTTCCAAATGGAAGAAGTCTGAGCACATGTTAACGAGGGGGGTTGCTGCTCTTCAACCCGTAGATCAGTAAATAAATTCTCTCGAGAAGTACAAAGTAGATAATCTGACAACTGGTGTTTAATTACTACGTGAGCTCAACCTGAAGTGAAAACACACTCAGACACACCTTTTGAAGGACACAGCGACCCTGACTTCTGTGGCCCCACTTTCCCTTCCTTCTCTCCCTTCTCCTCTCTCATTCTTACAGAAGCACCTGGAATGGGGGTGCAGGGAAAGTAAGGGGCTCCCCATTACATGCAGCCTGAATGCCTTGGTCCAGGGAAAGTTAGAATTACAGACAGTGAACCCCACCCTCCCCCACCCCAAAAGAGTCAGTGCCAAGTAAGCTATGTCCTCACTTCCCTCCTCCGTGCTCGTGCTTTGGCCGCTGAGTAATCACCGCTGACACAGAAAGTGCCCAGGCTGAAAGGCAGCGCTGTCGGTGTGGCTGCAAGCAAGCGTCCTAATTACAGCGAGTCAGAATTCACGGGCCAGGAAGCCCCCCGGCCCCGGCGTACGGCATGGCTGCGGCAGCTGACGGGAGGCCGCTCGGGGCGGGCCACGGCAGGCACGCGTGTTTCTAAATCCGAACAACTTCAGAAATGGCTGTGCCCAAGGATTGGGACTTGGACTAAATGTCTGCGGCCCATACCAGCAGTCTGGCTGGCAAGGAGTACAGCATTCAGGTGTCTGCTCTTCCGAGGACGACTCAACCCTTGTCCCTTCTACCAAAGACATTCATGTAAGTAGAAAACAGAAACGAAGAGAAGAAAAGTGGATCTTGCCTTTTGAGTGCCTCCGAACTATGAGAAAAATATTATAAGAAAATATTGAAGTGGCATTATAAAAGATAACAAAAACATAAATTTATGGATTCTTAAGAACACCACGGAAAATTTCAATGCCATATTGTATGTAAATAACAATAAAGGTGGTGGTCAACAACTTTTATTAGACGTCCACTGCACATTGATCACTGAAGGTATAATGGGATTGTCACAGAAAGGTACCCAGGATCCACTTCCTCAAGGATTTCATAATCTCAAGATGAGTGGGATGAACCCACTTGAAAACACGCAAAAGAAGGTGTAGATAAACCCGATTCTTGTGGTTCCTAATGTTTAAGCGACACTGGAATAAGATGAGCTCTGGATTACGTCGGGGAAGGCTTCCCCTTTGGGGAAGGCTTTAATGGTGAGATGAATTTCAAATGGAATTTTAAAGGGCGGACACGCGCTTTGTCAGAGCAAAGGTGGCATTGGTCTTTTCTAGCCAAGGAAGTTTAAAGATGGAATGACAAAATCCGAGTCTGGTCAGCGGGACTTACCCCTGAACGGAAGAGATGAGGACAGTGCGGGGCCCGCCGGACAGGAAGGCACACAAAAGTGTGGTAGTTTAAAAATCAGGAGCTTCAAACGCAAATCAAAACCACAACACACCCATTAAATGGGGTATTATTTAAAAAAGAAAAGCAGAAAATAATAAATGATGAGGATGTGGGGAAATGGAATCCTTGTACACTGTTGGTGTAAAATGGTGCGGTCACTATAGAAAAAGCTGGGGTGGTTCCTCAAAACGTCAAGCGTAGGATTACCAAGTGATCCAGCTATTCTACCCGAAGGGACCGACAGGAGGGACTCAGACATGTCCATGACGGCGTTATTCACCACGGCCGAAAGGTGCAAAACAACCCAAACTTCCATGGGCAGGTACGCGGAGTACCATCGCCTTCAAAGGAGAGTCGGCCCCACGCTGCACCGGGAACGAACGTGGGAGACACCACGTTAGGCGGCACGAAGGGCCCGCTACTGTGTAATGGCACTTACACGGGGTGCCTGGGGGCCAAATACAGAGAAAGAATCACGGTTAGAGGGGCTGGGGGCAATGACAAGTTATTCTTGAATGGGGACAGAATTCTGTCTGGGACGGGGGAATTGCTGGAGATGGTGGTGGTGGTGGTTGCAACGTAAATGGACTTAGTGCTCTGGATCGTACACTCGTAAGATGGTTAAAATGGTAAGTTTTATATTTGTATATTTTATCGCCAATTTTAAAAATGTACGAAGATTTTTTTTTTAAGATGAGCTTCCAAGTTAATGAGGCTGGCTTGGACAACCATCTCTGCCACTGAATAGGCATGTCACCATGGACAAGGTACCTTTCTCTTCAAATTCTCAACTATGGAATAGGATAATGGCGTCCATAATCCAGGTTTATAAATACAAGGAACGAAGTGCCTAACACTTAGATATGAATTAACTAGGATTCGTGGTTGCAAGAGACAGAACCGCAAATGAAGCTGCTTAGGGAATGCATTGGCTTACTGAAGCAAACTAGGTCAAGGCTCGACAGAGGCTGGCCCCAGGAGCAGGGGCGCTAAGTTGTATCCAGTGCTCTCAAGTTCTTTTAATATCACCTGTCACTTCTGCCTGGTAGTTTCTCAGACTGCTAGAGAATGTGACTAATGAGATTCCAGGCACACATTTTTATACCTTCACAAGTGGACAAAAAGGAGCTCTTCCTTCACTCCTGTCTGGAAAAATTGGGGAAAGATGCTGATTGAACTATCCTTGGTCACAAGCCTGTCCCTGGACCTATCACTGTGGCTAGGCTAGGAAAGTAAGAAAGCTCCCACTAAAACACAAGTAAGCAGGGATGACAGAGACGTAGGTGTGCACCAAGTAGCCACGTTATTTGGTGACTATTACAGCCAACTCAGGAAACGGTAAGCTAGATTTTACACACGAGATAAACAGAAGCCACCTTAGAAGCCTGAAGAGAGCAATCATTTTATCTAAGAAATAGGCACTGTATGTCATTTTGGACTAATTGATTAATTCTGTCCCTCATGTATTAACGCAAAGTGACCATATAGAGGATAATTTTCCAAATAGCTAAAATTTACTGTCCCCAATATTAGCATTTTCATATTCAATTTTATCTTAAAATATATCATATTTGTTTTATGACAGAATATAAAAATGCTATTTTGGGGAAATAATTTAAGATCACTTATTATGAAAATAAAATATTACACCATGTTAGATGATACACCAATAGTCTTAGGAAGAGTTGGTACTTAGAACTCAAATCCTTCACCCCAAGGCCCAGAAGGCATCTGCAGTCAATAGTCACTACCCTACGCTTTCTTCTTCAAAATAGCCTTTCCCTCCTATCATCCTCTGCTCAGCTTCTAATTGCTGAGTGTTGAAAATTCAGGTAATTCTTGACTGCGAGTAAAATAAGACCTCCAGGGTATATTTTAAAGGAAAAGAAAAAAAAAAAAGATTGGGTTGGTCAAAGAGTTATTATAAGTGTTCAAGGATGTGAGCTCCAGGTTCACTGAGGTGTTTGGGAAAGTAAGAAGCCAACCTGTCTGCGATTCAGGTTACTTCAGAATACTGAGTCCAGAAGTACGGAACCTTAGGGTGGAAGCAAAGATGGCGGAGGCTCTGAAAGTTTCGGACCAAATTTCAAAACACAGTTTATAAAAATTAACTATATAGAGAATATCATTGTTTTAAACTGTGAGGTTTGGATACCTAGCAACAAGAATTCAGAAGAAACATGGTAGAATCTTTGCAAAGCAAATCTTTTGGGCCCAAGATATTCTGGTTATTGAATCTCTCCACTAGATTTTTCCGAAGTGTCACCTGATTAAGAAAATCTTGACTCTAAGATGGAGCATTAGGTGACTGAAACAGAGAAATCCCTCCAAGTCAATACGGTCCTCCTTACTGATACTTAATGATTTCCACAATTTCTCGCCAAGGTGATTGATATTTCCCTTGACCAAAGTACCAATAGTTGTGGTGACAACAACATGCCAAAGGGAAAATGACCCGGAAGGGGTCGGGGGAACGTGTGTGCTGTCTGTACGGGCTTCACCGTCTTCAGAAGGATCTGTGACCCTGTCATCCCTCGCTTAGTAACATAAAGTACAGGGCCCAGCATTGTCGGTGCCGATGGCTCAAATCCTTCAAGAATTCAATTCACATTCTTCAAGGAGGACCTCTGAAGGGAAAATGGGGAGGACTAGAGAAGTGCATTAGAGTCCCCTTCCTGTCTTTGCCATAACACAGCCCGCGGAGCATATACAATACTACGCTCTCCTGGGATGAAAAGCAGAAATAATCGATGAACCGTCCAGTGAGCCAGAGGCAAAGAGAAGTCAGTGTGTGCAGACACGGGCCGCCCTGCTGGGAGGTACGACGAAGGTATGCCCCTGCCAAGGCCTTGAGCCGCTCCAGCTATGTCGACTGCAAAGAGTTTGCAAAGGAACAAATCCAGGACATAACCCCCTTGAGAACAACAAAAGGGATACTTGTCCAGACATTGACATTGCATCACACCACTTCACAGCTTATAATGAGTCTTGAAAAACAGGCAAGTTACTGGCATAGCCCAGTCCTGCTACGCTCATTCCGTGAGACAAGGCAAGCATGTCGGTACCTTTCTGTTTCCCATTTTATCTGCTTGACTCCACACACCTATTAAACTCAGGCGACGTCAATGCAGGGCAGCCAAGTAACGTGCAATGTCCTGAAAAAAATAATGTATTTTCTCTAAAGTGTAAAATACATTAGCAATCAATAAAGACCTGATACTTTTAGGGGCTCATCTAAGCAACTCTTCCTTTCCTTCCCATCATTCTCACTGATGATTGGCTTCTAATCCAGAGTGTTTGAAGGACTTTTGTTTCCTGTGTATTCAGTTCCTATCACTTTAGATACTCAAGATGTAAGATAATTTACTACTGCACAAATACATCCAAACCTCTCATGATGGGCAACAAGAATTTTGCAGATAAAAGCAAATAGATCTCAATAAATGATACATACATAAGAGATAGAGACAGAGAGAGAAAGAGAGAGGGAGAAAGGGAGGGAAGGAGAGCGGGAGGGAGGAAGAGAGAGGGAGAGGTAATAGGCAGGTAGATGACAGGTAGGTAGGTAGATGGGCAGGTAGATGACAGATAAGTAGGTATGTAGACAGATTATGGGTAGGCAGGCAGGTAGATAGATGATAGGTAGGTAGACAGGTAGGTAGATAGATGGTAGGTAAGTAGGCAGGCAGGTAGATAGATGATAGGTAGGCAGGTAGGTAGATGACAAGTACGTAGGCAGGCAGGCAGGTAGATGATAGGTAGGCAGGCAGATGACTAGCAGCAGGGCATCCAGGAGGACAGATGTTCTTCCTGAGCCCACACATGTGCTGGGATGTGACCGCAAGGCCTCTGGCTGATAAGATTCATGACTAAGGAAAAGCTGAGCTTTTTAAGTTTTAGAAAGAAACGGTCATTTCTAGAAAGGGAGTTTGTGAAAAGAAAGGTCAAAGAAATCTAAACAAAAATATCCTTTCATTCTGGTACAAAGACGGTGTATCAGAATAACACGCTGCACCATGCTGCGCAAATGTTTTGCACGTGCGTGTAAGTCCCGAGGACACACTTACCAAATGTCAGCAACGTGTGTTAATAGTTCAGACCAGTCATGGATGGATGTCGGACGACAACATGCTGGTGGAGCTCCTAAACAAAAGAAAACGAACCCCAAATTGGGTACGGTCTTCCTGACCTTCTCAAATACGACAGGCCTCCATAAAAACTCTATCTTGTGTTGTGGTGTCCAAATGAGAAAACAAATCAAGTAAAGCAACTTGCATTCTGACAGGCCCGTGATGGGCGGGCTCTGGAAACATCCAGAAAGCAGCCGGTGAGGGCGACCAGGCGGCTTTTGAAAAAGACGCAGATGTATAAGCACGCAGGCAGGTCCTGCCCTGGTTATTACGAAGTCTTAGAGTTGCATTTCTCTCTTCAGGAGCAGAGGGCCATTTGGAAACTGGAGATTCAAGTAGATCAGGAGCAAAAACTCTACTAACTTGAGCTCCGGAGAAGCTGGGGAATCACGGGTGACCACGCGTGATGCTAATCCAGGTGCAATCATTTAAAGGTGCCCGCTAGTTTGCAAGTGATAAGGGGCAGCATTTACCACCTGTGCTTACATTTGCTCTGCATCATCCAGTTTTCACTAATTGCCTCAAAAAAGAGATTATGCATAGAAAATAAAGTGCCTTCTCTGTAGGTGGGGCAGTGGGTCTTCTTTCTTTTTTGAGACAGATTCTTTGGTGATCTGAAAAGGCCCCTGACTAGTCTCCAAGAAAACAAATTCTCTCTCTCTCTCTCTCTCTCTCTCACACACACACACACACACACACACAGGTTTGCACATCATTTCAAAATTGTATAGGTCCCCTGCGGGGCTCTCCACGGTAATTATTCCTCTGGTCATTGAAGTCACTGTAGGAAAACTCCTCTGAGGATTCTGGGAGAGAAGGAAAGGCAAGGCTGAGGGGATGGGGAGGAAGAAAGGCTCCCACTACCCCGCTCTCAAGTCGGTGGCCACATGTCATTCTCCCTGATATACTGATGTTCAGGTAATAGTTGGCCCAAACGGGTTCTGCCAGCAAATACGTTTGAGAACCTCTGAACTGGACAAGGGAATCTCATCCTGACTTACCACAAGAGTTACCAGGGGAGCTCTGTTTTAAAATATTTGTTAGATGTCACACCACAGCACTTACTGGTTGTTCTCTGTCCATGTCGCGCCCCTGGGTGGCAGGCACCCTCAGGGCAGCGTCATTCACGGGGATGCTAATACTCTTAGGGCTGATGATGCTAACCCAGCACAGTTCTAGATGCTGGAGATTCAGCAGTGTGGAAGGTTCCAACTCTCCCGAACTTAGCACCTAACTGCTGATTCCCCATGGTCCTTGTGTAGGCTTCCCCGCGGGGAAGAAGCACAGTAGTCTTTACTGCCTGGCCCAGCATGAGCATGACCGGAGATACTTGCCCAGCGGTGGCTTTCGCAATGAATAAAGCGAAGGCAAGTGACCCATAGAAGGACCCACACTATGATACAGCACCGATTTAAATCATGAATCACAATAAGCCCTTTCAGGGTCATTGCTAGCCTAGAAAGATCAAGCACCGCCCCCCACCCCCCCAACCCCCGCTCTCCCACCTGCCCTCAAGGATGGATCGAACACTAAACTTAATTTTATAATTGTATTAAATATAGCATGGTTGTGTGCCAATGTGTCAACAGTTAGTATATTATTCATTTGTACTAAAGAAATTAACTTATACCTTCCCACCCACCCACCCATCTCCATCCCCAAAACAAGGAATTAGAGGTCAAAGTACAAAACCTATCTATTCTGGTTTAGGATGGAGAAAAAGAAACTAAAGGATCCATTCTTAAATAACAGGCGAAATGACTCTCTTCTTCCTGAAGTGCTGATCTTGGTTTCTTGGCGTCTCCGTCTCGTCTGACTGGTGTCACACAGTGTCATCAACTGGGTGGCTTACGAGCCACATGGATTTATTTCTTACAGTTCTGGAGGTTTGCAAGTTCAAGATCAAGGCACCAGCAGATTCAGGCAGGGTCCAGTGAAAGCCGACTCCCTAGCTCCCAGGTGGCCACCTTCCTGCTGTGTCCTCCTTCACCTGCTAGAAACGGCAAGGGAGCTCTTCGGGGTGTCTTTTCTAAGGGTGTTCACCCCACTCATAACCTAACCATAATCCGAAACACCTTCAGCTATCACACTGGGCACAGGATTTAACGGATGAATTGGGGGAAACACTCCCACTCAGTTTTGACTTCTAAGTGGCAATGGTCACTCCGCTAGCGATCTGTACAACAAGCACAGGTAGGCCTTACACGCACATGTCACGCACATGTCACGTGCAGGCTTTACGGTCAGGTAACCCATGTGCAAACACAGATCCTCTCAGTTGTAGCTGTGGGAACCAGAGCTAGTTATTATGCTTCACCACCCTGTGACGGGGTGTCCTCGTCTATAAAAGAGATAATAATACCTGCCTCATACAATTGTTGGGAAGATCAAACACATTAACTCATGTCAAGTTCTTAGAACAATACCCAGCTACCCCTCAATAAACACTCAATAAATTTCAGCTGTGAATACTCATAATGAAAGGATAGAGAGAGAGAGATCTGGCCTTTGGGGGAACTTACGATACAGTGAGCAAAACACCCCATCAACGAAGTAAATGACCTGGGAATGAGTGTTAATGTGCATGAGAATAAATAGAGCTTCCAACCTGAAAATTCAGGGCCTGGACATTAGGGCAGCCCTGCCGGGAGCTTTCTGTTGGGGAGCCAATCCTCACAGAGGCAAAGCATTCCCGTGGCACACTGGGTAATAACTGAGATGACAGGGACCCCGGCCCACGGCTCCACCACTGTGTGACCTGGGCTCTGGTATGAAAAAGGGAAAATGGCTAGTCTTCTTCTGTTTCACAGACGGAATAAATCTCACAAGAAAGAGATTTATCTTAAGGATGGTGGTATCTAGAGTACAGAGCTAGGAGGGTTTGAGTGCTGAAATTATGTAGCTTTCCAAAACAAACGACAAAACAAAACAAACACCTGTTTGCCCCTGTAATTGAGAGGAAGAAGGAAGGGACTGAACTGGAGGCAGCATTTGCTGCCATCACGTCGGAGCTCGGCCTCTCCCGGGCCCCGCCCCACCCCCGCCTGACCCCCGCCCGACCCCCAGCCCCTGGTAGCCACGGTCCCTCGGTTCTCCAAAGCCTCAGTGCTTCAGTTTGCTCCTCCAGGTCCTCATCAGGGATGCGTGCGGGCTGGGCTTACGAAATACTTTTTGAAAAACTGCTGAATAATTTAAAATTATTATAGTCCCTGTAAAAACTGTCCTACTTCATAATGTTAATGTGTCACATGGTAGAACTTCCTCTCTAGGAATCTGAAGTGACTAGCAGTTTACACAGAAGTGTCTTGTTTTCTGTAGAGCCAGTTGCTGTTTGGTGCCTTTTCAAAAAGCAATAAAATAGTAAGTAAGCACAAGAGAAACACGTAATGCCAAGCATGGCTTTTATTCCCGCAGGGCTGCAGGCGAGGGTCAGTGTTTCTGCTTTATTCATCACACCCTGAAACACCTCGGTCCTGCGCCGCCATCAGCACCGGCCTAACGGCATGTGATTTACTGAGCCGAGAAGCTTGACTTCGCCCTAAATCCCCGTTTCTCGATCGAGAACACGAAACAATTCTGCCCACATACTGAGCGCCGGGCTCACTGTGATTAGGAGGATGGAAAACAGTTGTAAAACCTGTGGGCTCTTAAAAGTGAAAGGCTGAAACATCATTTCCATCATTCAGTCTCTTATTTTAGCTTTCACCCTTCTTTTTTGGGGGGAGGGGTGGCTGGGCGAGAGGGAGGTTGTGGATTTGTGTGGTTCATCGGTACTGTGGTCACAAGTCTCTTTACAACTTACAAAAACTGCTGGGCTTCTGGTCAGGGGCTTTATGTCCCCAGAGCCTGCAAGCTTCGGGCAAATGCTTCTCTCCAACCCTGCTTACCTCAAATATGAAACAGGAAACTGTGATGTCGTGTCTGGTAAACCATCAAAAGCACTCTGTTTAAAATAGAGAAATGAAGTGAGCTCACTGCTGCTTTCAAATACCTTCATTCTTGGCAGAACACTCACCTATCTAGGACTCATTGTAAAAGGTTAATTAAATAAAATCAAAATTGAGTCGTCGCGTCTTCCTGAGCTCATCAGTAGTTTTAGCGAATGAGTGTTTTCATCGGAAAAGATGAACAGTCGTCAGCATTCTCGCATGAGAGTGATGTGCACTGAGGACACTCCCTCGCTTACAACTCAAAAGTTCCTTTCATCAGTGGAACAAAAGGGTGCTAGCGCCTGAGCGTTCTAACTGTCCTGCTTGGGCACAGGTCACTCCGTGGGCGTTCACGGAGCTAGTCACAACGTAGGCCTCCGAACTGCCAGTGAGAGCACTTAGGGAACACAAAATATTTCTCTGAGGCTCTGACATGATAAACATACAAGTTCAGTATCTAAACATTAAGTCACATTCTAAGTAATCACTTCCTGTACCACCGGAATGCAGTACACGCTGATGTTAATGACCGTGATCACCAAGTTGGTTACGTCATTCCAAGGCAGCCTCCACGGGGAAAACGATGAGCACTGCTCTTCAGAGACGTTTCTGAGGGGAAATTATTAGTACAATTCATGAGACTTACGTACAAAGTGGGGGAGGGGAGCAGAAGGAACCTAGCTCTCACGGCCATGACCCTTTTGTAAAAACTGCTGTCTTTACAGGGTTATTTCGCTGTAATTATTGGCAATACCAAACTATTACAGTTTCTTTTAAAGAAAAATGGTATATTCTTGCCACTGAGCCTTTACGTTTTCACGGGTGATCCCTATTTTAATTCTCTTCCTTATCAGGTGTCTTCGTTTTTCTCCAGTCAGTGTGCTTAGCAGGGTAAGTTCCGGAAAGCTGAAGAACACAAACTGACTTCCCCCCCTTCTCAACCCTCTGAAAAGAGCTCCATGTTATTAAGAAGATAGAAGGAGGGGAAGTAAATGAAATAAAGCACAAACTCTGGTTCTTTTCAGAGTGAAGTGACTGTGTTCTGACAGGCCACTCGGCTTCCACCGTATTTTGGGGCCGACGCCTCCGGCCAAAGATCCAACGTGTAACAGAAGGTACTAAAGTGTGAACCAAAGTAGGGGGTGTTTCTACGTCTAAAGTTTCATTTTAGAAGGTAAAGAAACTAGGAGGTAGGTAGAGCCCCCCGCCCCCCGTCTGCCACTAAGAGACGGGCAGCGGGGTTGGGTGTGGTTTGCGTTCGCTTCGTCTAAACTTCCCACGACAGCGTCAGCACGCGCGCGCGCCCCCACGACAGCGTCAGCACACGCGCGCGCGCCCCCACGACAGCGTCAGCACACGCGCGCGCGCCCCCACGACAGCGTCAGCACGCGCGCGCGCCCCCACGACAGCGTCAGCACGCGCGCGCGCCGCCTTTGTCAGCAGCGAGGATGCGCGCGCCTCCCCGTTTCCAGTGGCCGGGTCGGCCTCCTCCCCCCCACCTCCCCGGCTCAGCGGGTGACCAGGAGCCTCCTCGTCTCCCTGAGCCCCCCACCCCCACCCCGGGGCTGGGCGTGGCCTCGCAGTCAGCCCCACGGAGCTGAGGCAGGCGCCCGGCCTCTGCACACTGCTGTACTTGACACGGCCGTCCCCAGGGTGGCCCCGCACACCGAAGAAGAGCAGCTCGCGTTTCAAAGGACACATAAATTCTCCTTCAACACAGCTGCTTTGTCGTCATCCCTTAGGAGCACATGAGTGAGGGGACATTTTCGCGTCGCTAGCTAGAAGTGGTTGGGGACAAAAAGCCACTAACTTTTGGTTTGGAGTTATGTTCACTCTAAAAATAAGTTGCTTGGGGAATCTCAGACAAGACCCCAACTTTAGATATTTATCGAGAGCCCGGAAGATGTGAAGAAGTCTAAGCACCAAAGCAGATCACTCTGGCCAGAATAGGAGCTGGCCCCGCCGTCTTTCTGTCTTACCTCTTTGGCCAGCAGACAGGGCAGAGGAGGTATTTTATGATTGTTGAAGATTGAACAAATTGATTCATCTGTCAACAAGGCTACAAACCTACTTTGCCACGGAGGAGATATACTTCCTACGTTTCAGGGAAAAAGGCAGACTAAAACCCGCATATTATTTAGAGTGCTAAAACAAAACTCCTGTCACTACCAATACACGATGAAAGGGCAAGATTCACTGTTTTCTCCAACATGTTAGACATTTAAGACCATTTCAGAAGAATATTTGTGGCTAATAATTAAATCTAGTGGCAAATAAAAACTTAAGCTGGCATCATTTTAACAGACAGGTGGATTCTGGAGTTGAAGTTGTAGGAGACAAAACATTATCCTGAATAAGTACTAAATGATGAAAGCCTGTTCATCTTATGAAACAGATAAAGATATAATAAGTAAATGCACCCTGAACCAAAATGCATGGCTTGAAGGGACACAGTTTCTCTAGCATCTCCAAGGAGTGCTTTCTTGGTGATCTGTCTGTGTTTTAATAATATTCTCTTTCCTTCTACTTTTTAAAGGTTTGGTGCTCAGTCATATATGTGACCCAGATATTCAGGGCCACC
The DNA here is from genome assembly GCA_004026885.1 of Lyroderma lyra. NCBI lineage: Eukaryota > Metazoa > Chordata > Mammalia > Chiroptera > Megadermatidae > Lyroderma > Lyroderma lyra. The sequence continues at coordinate 2,226 of PVJL010007364.1, read as the reverse complement.
TCGCTAAAGCTAAGACAGCTATTGTGTCCATAAAACCATTGCACAGTGTCTAGATCAGGAGCTGAGTATGTTCTTCTACCTTTTATCGGCTCTGAAAAATGCAGAGCAAACATTATCTATTGTTAATTACCTGTAAAGTAGGGCTTTAGCCACTTCCCCTGCTTCTAAGAGCCCTGAAGTGAAACCTAAAAGAAGTCACCCATTGTTTTCAATTGTGCACGGGCCAGGAGCAAACAGGGCTCAAATTGCAGCTCTGAAAGGCCACAGGAAATTGGCATCCCACTAATCTGCACTCAACTATTCACAGAAACAAAGCCCACATTCCTGCTGAAAAACTCACCAGCAGAAACCCAAGGCAGATCTGTTCAGCAGGACCACGGAAGAAATCTGCAGAAATACAAGTTTTAATTAGAGGGCCAGGGGGCCTGGCTCTAGTTCCTAGCTCTGAGAGCAACATGCATCACTGAGATTTCTACCCAGTCTTCCCAATTTCCCCCAAAGGAGACTTTATCATTAAAATACGTTCCACTTAATAATTTGGGCAGGAATGGAGGGGGAGGGGACAATATCCTAAGAGGCCAACTGTTCACTACAGATGGTAGAGAGTGATGATGAACTAGTATACTAAAATAATCAAAATCCAAAGCAATTCAAGTTGCTTTTGTGTATTTGGGCTACATGCATTCCTTGTAAATGCAACCACAGTTTCTGGACCATAGGAATGGAATGCAATTAAGAAATTGGCCAGATTATCTTTCATACAAAACAGCACAATTTAAAAATGAAACTCCCTGTAAGATTCAAGTATGGAAGTTGGGATTGTTTGTTTGTTTCCAACTGGATACGTCATCACAGCAAAAGTCATGGACAGACAGAACACTAATGTCCCCAGCTGGTGCGGCATACCCTCTAGTGCTTACACAGTGGGAATCGAAGTGACAGCAGAATGAAGCCAGAAAGTTAGGGTCTAGTCCTACCTTTATCAATAAATGGGAAAGTCATGTTTCCTCCCTGTGTCAAACTTCCTTATCTATAAAACTAGGCTAATATTTGGCCCCTCCTTAACAGATAAGTGTGCCAAAATACTAATATTTTGCAAAATGTTATGTGCAATACACAATTTGAGATAGTACTGTATTTACTTATAACAATAGTGCTTTGATCTGAGTGATAAGTTACATAATATTATCATAGAGGTTTCAAAAGGGCATTCGAGAACATTTATAGTCATTGTACATTTGAAAAAAGGGACATTTTGAGGAGTTTCATGCCTAGGCCAAGTTCCATCAACAATAGCTTGGGACCCAGGAGGAAGACCATTAGCATCTAAGGAGCTGAGGAGGGCCCTGGCATGCTCCAAGGCTCCCAGGTCCACCCAATATTCGTTACTCTCAGGAGCACTTTTGACTTTTAATGGAAAAGACCAAGTGGTTTGCTTTACGAATAACTAAGAATAGATTCGTCAAATGAAGTAGGTAACTCCAGGCACGTCCATGTCGAGATGTCCTGGGAAGAAGCATTACTCCAGTGGGTGAAAGGAGACATGACTCCAGGACCTCTGGTGTGTGTCTCCTCTCGTACCCAAATTTTACTGCCCCAATTCTTAGCGCTGGTTTCTTCTGGACACTTTACCATGATGGGTGATATTACCAAAATTCTCTGCAGCAAACGGTGACGTAATATTTTAGAACTCTGTGTACTCGTATATGTAAGACTAAAATGGTGTAAAGTGGGTTACAGATCGTACCAGAATATACATATGTTTTATTACTATCATCAATGTCCCTCTGGTCAGAAAAACAACATCCAAATGTGGGCTTTTATGGCTTCATTGTAAATGCAGGAGAAAAAGCATCAATACCGAGTGCCTACTCTGGGCCAAGGACTTTTAGGGGACAGGTAAATCTACGACAGTCTCAAACTCAAAGAATTACAACATAAAAAGGAGAGACGACATGTCAGCTTTGAAGAGTAGCAGACCATGCCTCCCCAGTATATGGCACCCGGGCGTAAGGACGACTTTGAGCTGAAGCCACTAAACATCTGTAGATGCAGGAAGGTCGCTGTGACCTGCCCCAGGAGAGGAAGCCCCCCGTGAACGAAGCCCGCCCTGTGCCGGGAGCCAAGGGCCGTCCTTACCATCAGGGACCAGATAGGTCTGCCCAGACGGGCCCCCTGAAAAGGACCCCGAGCTTCCTCTCGTCTCCCACGTCGTTCGGTGGCTGT